>JAOEHX010024267.1:0-15865 GCA_025448015.1 Bolborhynchus lineola | reverse complement strand
GGTTTTTTTGGATGATATATAAGAATAGTGAATAGAGACACTGGTGGGAGTGGAGGGAGAATCATGCCTCTTTGCTAGATTGTCCTGTGGTTCAGAATTGAGTTTCAACTCCTTTGTTTTGATTTTCCAAACCATTACAGAGATAAACTTTGCCTGGATATTTTGTCATAAAATGAGAGCTCTAGACACCTAGACTAATTAGAAATACTACCAGAAACTCAAAAAGAGGCTAGCTGCATATAATTAGCTACGAAAGTAAGCACAGAATTCCAAAACTGGGCGTCACAATCAACTCAAGGACAGAAGCCTGTAAGAGATATGCAATGCAGGCTTGGAAGAAAGAGCTAGAACTGAAAACTCTGTTGGTGGACTGCAGAACAAGGCAAATAAGGGCTAGGAACTAGTACATTTACTAAATGCAACAATGGTCCTTTAGGAAAAAAATACTTTTTGTCTAACAGGAATATTAGTAGCAGCTACCATGTGAAGCTATCTGAACGTCCTGGCCTTTTCCCATTTGACAGTGTAATTCTGTATATCCGGTTTTTAGTTACCATGTCTGCAGCTCTGAACCCTTTCACTCCTTTCAATATCACCTTGAGAAGAGCATAAACCTATTAACTCCTATTCTTATCCAGGTGAGAGCATCCACAGGAGTTTTGTTTACCTGTTGCTCTACCTTGAAGGGATGCTGTTTTCAAAAGGAATCAGGGAAGATCATTGCATTGAATTAATTCCGAACCTCATGCATACCGGCAATATAACACAGGGGCCCCTCTGCACTAAAGAGTTTGGTCATCAAACACTTGGATTTTATCCTACTTAATTTGCAACTCAAAACGCAACACAGTATCCATAGCAAACACATACTTTGGAGAAATAAGAATTCAAAGCAACATTTTAGATTTCAAAATATTTCAAGATTCACTACACTGTCCTTTCCTCTCAGGGATGCCGATTCAGCGCAAGGCTACAGCAAATTATCATAGCTTTCCAAGCTACAGGAAAGGTGAAACAACCTTCAGATGTCCAGAAACTGATCTCTGAGTGTATGCATTCTGCCAGGCACACATTTCAAAAAACGCAAACTTGTTTATGGGTAATGCTAATGACTCCAGGCACTGCTTAAAGTAATCTACATTCAATTCTAACTTAACTAATCAGTTAAGAAATGTCAGCAAAATGCTAAAATTTCAAGGCACTTCAGTTGCTGGCTTTATTTTTAATCTGTTTCCCCCGTTACTGTTTCCTAATTTCCCCTCTATAATGAGTCTACATTTATCTAATTATTACTCCTTCATGTTAAAGCATTAGCCTCCCTCTTTAAGAAGCTTAGAAAATCATTTATGTGGTTTTCTTATGGTTTCTGTAGGGACAGATACAACCCATTTCCGTCACCCTTGCTTCTGTGTTCAGAATAATAGAATCTACGAAAAGTTAGGGTTGGAAAGGACCTTAAGATCATCCAGTCCCAACCCCCTGCCACAGGCAGGAACACCTCCCACTAAAACATGTCACCCAAGGCTATGTCCAACCTGGCCCTGAACACCTCCAGTGATGGAGCATTCACAACTTCCATGGGCAACTCATTCCAGTGCCTCACCACCTTTACAGTAAAGAACTTCCCCTCTTTAAGTTTAAACCCATTATCCCTTGTTCTATCACTACAGTCCCTAATGAAGAGTCCTTCCCCAGCATCCCTATAGGCCTCCTTCAGATATTGGAAGGCTGCTAGGAGGTCTCCACGCAGCCTTCTCTTCTCCAGGCTGAGCAGCCCCAACTTTCTCAGCCTATCTTCATATGGGAGGTGCTTCAGTCCCATGACCATCCTCGTGGTACTTCTCTGCACTTGTTCAAAAAATTCCATGCCATTATGTTGAGGGCACCAGAACTGCACACAAAACTCCAAGTGAGGGCTCACGAGAGTAGAGGGGCAGCATCACCCCACTTGACATAATGGTAACGCTCCTTTTGATGCAGCCCAGGATACGGTTGGCTTTCTGGGCTGCGAGCGCACATTGCCGGCTCATGTTCATTTTTCCATCGACCAACACCCCCAAGTCCTTCTTCACAGGGCTGCACTCAATCTCTTCTCTGCCCAACCTGTATGTGTGCTGAGGATTGCTCCAAACCAGGTGTAGGACCTCACACTTGCCATGGTTAAACTTCATCAGGTTGGCATCAGCCCACCTCACAACAGTGTCAAGGTCTCTCTGGATGGCATTCCTTCCCTCCAGCGTATCGACCGAACCACACAGCTTGGTGCCATCAGCAAACCTGCTGAGGGAGCACTCCATCCCACTGTCCATGTCACCAACAAAGATGTTGAACAATACTGGTCCCAACACCCATCCCTGAGGAATACCACTTGTTACTGGCCTCCAGCTGGACACTGAGCACAACTCTTTGTGTGCGGCCATCCAGCCAGGTCTTTATCCACACAGTGGTCCACCTATCAAATTGATGTCTCTCCAACTTAGAGACAAGGATGTTGCGTGGAATAGTGTTGAACGCTTTGCGCAAGCCCAGGTTGATGGCATCAACTGCTCTACCCCTGTCCATCAGTTCTGTAGCCCCATCATAGAAATCCACCAAATTGGTGGCTGTCACCAAGCACCTTGTTGTTTTTCATGTGCCTCAGCATGCCTTCCAGGAGAATCTGTTCCAAGATTTTGCCAGGCACAGAGGTGAGGCTAACAGTAATTCCCCGGCTCATCCATTTTTTCCTTCTTGAAAATGGGGGTTATATTTCCCTTTTTCCAGTTATTGGGAACTTCACCTGACTGCCATGACTTTTCAAATATGATGGACAGTGGCTTAGCAACTTCACTCACCAGCTCCTGCAGGATCCGCGGATGGATTTCATCAGGTCCCATGGACTTGTATACATTCAGGTTCTTTAGACGGTCTTGAACCAGACCACCTCCTACAGTGTGCCTAAGGTCTTCATTCTCAAGAACAGCTTCATGTAAATCTTATTTCAGCTAAAGCAGCCCAGGATTATAGCAAAAATACTTTCTACAGCACACAGTTTTCCCTTTCTTCATAGTTTCATTCAAAAATGCCTAGACTGCCCTCCATAGCAGTCACATATGGTCTACATGTCCTTGCTTGTAACAACCACAACCTACTTTGAGAGTCTACTGTGAAAAGAGTTAGGCATCAGGATCCTATAAGCACCACTCAATACTATGCTGGTCCATTATCTATCAACTTGCACGCAGAGAGTGATAGCATATGGCCTGTAAACACTCTAGGATGCTAGTCTCATTTCCAGTGTACCTCTTTCAACATAAAAATCCTCACGGTTAATAGATGTAATAATCATTTAGAGACATGGAAAGACTTCCTAATAGCACACACCGGGAGTTTCAGGAAAGCAGATTAAGTTGCCCATCAAAACAGGCACACTGCATCTTGCTCTCTGCACTCTGCAGAGCTACCTCGGCAAAAGGGGAGCAGGACACTTTTGCCACCATTCAGGTTAAGCAGCTACTTCTGGTTCAAGGTTGACAACTGCACATGAAGGCCTGCTCCTGAGCAGGAGGGCCATACAAGTGTATTCTGACACCTGAAGCTATCAAGTTACTATACAAGGTCCAAATTACTTCCTCTGCACAAAAGATAAAAGGATGGCATTCTCATATACAGAATCAGTAGTGGGTCATCTTCATTAAGGACACAGTAATGAATATACATTTACTCATAACATAATGAAGAGCCACCTTTAAAAGCTTAGCCACATCCACAGCAGAACCCTGACTTCTCCAATTTTAACTGTTTAACACTTGATTAATATAATTTTCCTTCCTACTTGCTTAGATATTAAAGGACATTTCAAGTGCTACATATGATTTAGGAGGTCTTAAGTCAACTTTGAATTTCCCCAATTGTAAGTGTAGATGGAGTAGGAATGCAGAGTATGTTTTCTTTGCCATACCCACAATATAAGATTCATTAAAGAATATATTTGCAATTTGACTTTTTTTCCCCCCCAAAACAGCAATATCAACTAGTGTTTGGATAACATTACAGTTCTGTTAACATTGTATTGAAGGCTTAACTTACACAGTGCTTTTAATTTAAAGTGCCTTTGTAAAGTGGACCTGTGAAATGCCTTGAAATCACAGGCAATCCTACTAGCTAAGCCTATGTAAGACTTGTATTTTATGTCTCTTATAAGAGAGTTTTCTACACTAGGCATAACACTGCTTATCATTAAAGTTTTTACAATTGCAAAACAGCCACTTATGAAAATGCTATTGGGAGCAAAGGACAAAGTAAGAAGAAAAAGCAAAGTCATAAGGATTTGGAATACATAAGCTGCAGCCACTACTCAGTTCTTTCAATTACTTTGTGTTCTGGTTTCAGCTGGGACAGAGTTAATTTTCTTCCTAGTAGCTGCTGCAGAGCTGTGCCTTTAGTCTGAGAACAATGCTGATAACACACTAATGTTTTAGTTGTTTTTAAGCAGCTCTTACCCCAGCCAAGGAGTTCTTAGTCTCTCCTGCTCTGCCAGGAGGTGCCAAACGGTTATTCCATACCACAGCACATCATGCCCAGTACATAAACTAGGGGAGTCATCCAAAAATGAAGGATCACTGCTAAGGCTGGGTATGGGTCAGGGGGTGGTGAACAACTGTGTTGCACATCACTTGAATTTTATTCCTCTCTTTTTCCTATTATTGTAATATTTTACTTTATTTCATTACTGAACTGTTCTTTTCTCAAGCAGTGGGTTTTACCCTTTTCTGACTCTCCTCCCATTCTCCTGGGAGTGAGCAAGCAGCTGTGTAGTACTAAACTGCCAACTGGGATTAAACTACCACCTCCACAAACAAGGGCTCAAGGCACAGGATCTGGGGGTCCCACTATCTATATTAAATCTTTCCCCAAATTTGACAAATTTACAAAATAAAAAAAAAAAAAAAAAAACCAACAAAAAAACCACACTGCATAAGAGGTCCTCTGAGGTTTATTAATAGTTCAGCAGATCTTTCTCACTGACTGTACCTGCACTGAGCATTCACTATGATCTTAAAGCTTTTGCTGCCTTACTGTGCAAGGTATGCAATGTTTCACAGACAAAAAGCATTTGATACATTGGGACTGCAAGACACTGAGTACCAATTACTTCTGCCAGAAGTTAAGAGGATAGCAGAATAGAGCACAGCAAGCAAGCTGCTTTCATCCTCTCACATGATCTAATGTAAGCACCTGGAGAACTCAGAAAGGACAAGCATGGCTAGCCTCAGACGAGAACTTCATAGGAACAAACCAAATCAAACAAGAAAAGTATGAGACTGGAACAGAGGCAGGCTGGAAAAGGCTTTTAAAAACTGGTAGGTTGCACAGCACATATTAAAAGTTGAACACAGGATTTTCAAGTCTCAGTCATTTTCCTCTATAATAGCAATTGATGGCAATTAAAATCTATCTAGCAGCCAACCCACTACTACTCCCAATTGCAACAACACCTACTTTTCTTAAATCAAACTATAGAAGTTGAAACTTTTCTGAGAGTTTGTACACAGAAGAGCACAGTTACTGTGGTGGGATTTATTTCCATTTGCTTTCTGAAAGAATTATGGGAAATATTAGAAGTTGTTAGGTCTCCAAAGTTCAGCGCTAAATAGTCAACTATTTAACTGACTGCTCAAAGAAACTGCTGCTTTAGGTCACTTTCCTTTTACTAAGTCTGTCCCATAGGATGAATATGCTTTGGGAATTAATTACAGTTTTATAATGAGCATTTGACTGCAATAAATGAGGTCTGCTTCTTAATCTCAGAGGCACCAAATGAACAAATGTTGCCCTGGAGAACAGGATCCTCTCGTCCTCTGCTATCCAAACTTGTGAATGATGGCAGGCACATCATTTAAACCAAGTATTTCACCAGGCAGCACCAATCAGTCTCTGGTTCTCCACTTGACTTAGCAGAAACCTGAAGTCAGAAGTGCAGAAAATTTGAACTACAAATGAGGTCAAGATGCTGATGTTCTGAACATATATCCTGGAGGAGGAATACTGGGAAGACAGGAATCAGAGCTTTGCTTTAAAAAACTGACAACAAAATCAGACAGTTCATCCCTTAATACATTTCTATCCTGCCCTCTTCCAGTTTTGTTTCTCTTACCAAGGCTTTCTCCCTGCTTCTGCAAGATTTATTTTCTCCTTTATTCATTCTTTCCCATTTTGTACATGTCTCAGTTCGGGTATAAATTAATTTACAGAAATAAACTATCCTCATCTTCATAAGGGAAATTCAAAGATAACAATTACTAGCATTTTACGCAGTGGTGGGGAGGAATAATTATTATTAGAAAATAAATAATTTTGGTCCTGCAATAGGATCTCCAATAGTACTTTTAAGGAAAAGCCTTCAGAAAACCAAAGCTAATATGCAAATCTAAATGTCTGAGATCCAGTGTGAAGCTAATGGTCTTCTGATCATACCCACAAAATAATTTGTTCACAGTAAAGATTTAAAACATGTTTTGTCCTATCATTATCCTTCTTGAGTTTACCTATTGTTGCTCTTTTCATTTGCATGTCAGAATATTATTTCAGGTCTAATGCTTTCTACTTGCAAATAACAAACTGAATCAAGATTCAAAAATCAAACAGGTAAAGAATAATAGCTCTATAGAAAAGAACCAACAACGAAAAACGTAACTGACCATTCCCCTTTTCTCCTCCCATCAAATGTATACGAAAAACAGTAAGTAGCTGAGACATTTTCAACCATATTATTCAAAGAGTTAAGTAATTTAGCGACAAAAATATTGAAACAAATATATTGGAAGGTTACCTCAAAATATGTATGGAATTATGAAATGTGGTAGGTAACATCATACAAATATACAGGACAAATGTTTCAAAATACTGCAAGTCAAAAGATAAATTCATACAGGGAAGTAAAACCAAATCTTTTTAAAATGTCTGATATTGATATACTTGAAGTATTGCAATACCGAAGTTAAAACACTGATTTAAACTTTCAAAGAAAGCCTATATTCTAAAATTTAGCTATGTTAGCACAACTCAAAGCAGATACTCAGATTGGGAGCTACAGTTTACGTAGTACAAGCTGCTGTTGAGTAAAGAAAGTAACATCTGTGTTCTAAGTCTGAAAAAATATCTCCCAACTGTAATGTTAAAAGAGAAGATTAAAAAAAAAAACAACAAAAAACTGACAAAAAAACCCCAAAACAACTGAATTACACATTAAAGAACAAGAAAAAATAAAAACATTCCCTTAACCTAGACCTGTGGAATGGGCCAGAATTTGTTTTCCTGCACACACCGTAGTCTGTGACAAACGGCATGAGAAAATGATCTCCATTACCATTAATTTAATGCCAACAGAAAAGCAAGTCTTAATCACCCAAGAGACTATTTTTTGTCTCATTTTTGTATACTGTCAAACACTGAGTTCCTAGTCCACGAGCTGGCCACTAAGATGCTAGCATAATACAGGTAAATGTATTGCACTTAAAGATTGCAATAAACACTAAAGCTGGGAAACCCCCAACCCCAAAATCGCATACTTCCGTCCTCAACAGTTTTAAGCCAGTGTGAACATTATACACCACCCTAGTGGGAAATGTTGAATCTTCTCTGCATTTTATATCAAAGAAAATCGTTTTCAGAAGGGAGAAATTTTACACAGCATGCATTTTCTATCTCAGTCTTAGCCTGCTGAAAAAGTAGCGTGAAAAGTATGTTCAAACAGACTATGAATGAAAAAAAACTATAAAATCCTGCCATATCAATTTGGAAGAAAAGAGACACCTCAGTAACAGTTTGAGATAGGGACCATTATTACTAAGTCCTGTCTGAAAATCAGAATTAAAACACAGTATAGATGATCTTCTGGAGATGCTCAAGTCATAAAAAAGTTTATTATAAAGAGACTTTCTCACAACACCTTTTAACCAAGTCATGGATCCAGGACACTCTCTGGTAACATTCATAGCAGAAAGCAAGCTATATTTCAACCCATTAAAATAGTAATAGCAACTGAAATTGAGTAATTAACCTATGAAATAACTTGTAATGCTTACAGAATTTCAACAGAAGTGGTTTGAGGGGTGTTAGGGAAAGATTGTTTTAATACCTTGTCTTCCCTCATCATTGGTAAACAAACCAGCATCACTGCTGCTCAGACTGCTGGATTCACTGTAATAAGAAAAAGAGAGAACACAGATCAAAAGAACAATTGATCTTTCAGTCGTAAAATTTTAAGGAGTCAAGGCTGTGCTCAGATTGAACTTAAGCCCAACCGAGATCAGAAAGAAAATAGGATTTTCTCCTTTTATTTCATTTTTTTTTTTTTTTAAACAAACTGCAAATATCCCAGTTCCATTAACTACAAAGCATATTATTTTTGGCACATAAAACCATGGAAATCTAATGGTACCCTGACAGGAAGCCAGATGTGTCAGTACCTTGTTGCAGTCACAATTGATGCATTTTATTATCTGCTTCCATCAAATGCTCACTGCTCCCTTCTCATGCTATGCAATTCAGCTTGATCCTGGAACACCACTGCTCAGTAAACCAGGAAAAGTCTCAATCAAAAGTAGCCTAAGCCTTCCTTCAGTACATGAAATATAAGGTCTGAAAATCAGATTACCTCTCTGAACACCATTTGCAAATATTCTGGAAAAGACATTGCTTAAGGTTTCACAACATACTGCTTGGGAAGAAAGACAAAAATTGTTAAGAAAGGTGGCCAATTACATCAAAATAAAGGTCACCCGTTAGAAAACAGTCAATGATCAAAGATCATTTGCTGTAGACACATTGTTACAAAAAATATCTCACATGTGTCTTTAAATAACATTTTAATTGTGTAGTAATTTTTACTGAAGGAGTAGCCAGTTCATGAAAAGAGAACCTAGTGAAATTGCCAAAGTTACACATAACAGTATTTTGGGGTTTGATTGTTTGGGTTTTGCTGGTTTGGTTTGGTTTTTTGGGGGTAGTGTGGGGTGTGGGTGATGTTGGTTTGGTTTTGTGGTTTGTTTTGTTTGTTTTTAAAATCAAACCATAACAGTGGCATACCTATAGCAGCCACATTCTCCTCAGACCAAACAGGGCAGAGATTACAGCAGAGCGAATTTCTCTATGGCAGCCATTTCACTGAAGACATTAAAAAAAACCACCTCTGGAATATACTAATACTCAAGTACATGAATGCTGTTATGATGGAATTTATTTCCAGTTTTAATATACTTTTGCACTGTATGTTGCCAATTGCTTTATAATGAGAATTCTACTCCTAGAAAAAGACTTCCAGGAAAAAGCAAGAAAGCCACAGATTCCTATCAGTCCTATAAACTATAAAAAGTCCCATAAAAATGCAAGCAAAAGTTTGGAAGGGACAGCTCAGCTCTCCAAAAAGCTTTCACACCTTTATTTATACATTTGTGGAAGCAAAGAAGAAATATTTTTTATTATTAGTTATTATTAATAGCACACAGTCCCATACCTTAGTTTCATACTGTGACCTTGGTTTACTATCCAAGCCTGTCCCCAAGAGCTGACAGTCACTGTGCTCATACTGACTGGTGAGTGTCACTGGAGTTTCACTGCTGCTCTCTTTCAAAATGGGCAATGGAGATTTCTCCTCCTTTAGTCACTTAAACAATTGCCACAGTCTGAGGAATTAAGTATCACCCAGAACTCCATGAATTGCCAAATCAGTCTGAAAGTGGCCAAGGAACTAAGCACTGAGGATAAGGGAGAATGAACAAAGGACAGGCTCTGACCATGAAAATCTTGTTTCCAGTGCTCAAAACCAGCCTCATGGGAATTCATCTTTCGGACCATTTAGATGCTGACATTTTAAGAGCTTGAAGACTCCTACTCCTGAATGATGTACTTAAAAACAGTTATTGTGGTGTTTGAGCACACACAGATAAAAGACTGAAGAAGTGCCATTTCGCATCTTTAATGTGCACTTCAAATGTGTGTTACTTTAAAGAAACTTCAGGCATACACTGAAAACTTGCCCTCAGCAGTTTTAGAACCTAATTTAACTCTCAGCAACAATTGATTTTGGTTTGTTTTTAAAATTGAACTTCTAAAAAAATTAATCCTCTATTTTTTATAAAAAATTACTAAATTGCATGCATAGAAATGCAAAAAAATCAGGCAGATGTACATACTTCATATTTTTTCTCTTCCATGAAGTGCTGCAGCATGAGTCTTATCCAAGATGCTTTGTTAGCTCCCCATATCTTACAAAACCCATGTTCCCTTTTAAAACCTCAGTTTTTACTTTAAGAATGCACTCTTAGGAACAAAGTTTGCTAGCTGTTTCCAATTCTTCTGGCCAAATGATCACAAACAATAGAGGAAAGTTTGCATTTAAGTAAAATTAATTTAAATGGAGTTAAATTTATTCACATACAAAGTATTCTGATCCAGTAGGCACCCAAAAGGCCTAGATATGGTGGATTTCTAAGCACATTATAAAAATGTAAATTTTCTAATTCAGTGGTTTCCAAACCTTTTGGTACCAATGACCATTGCAAGAAGTTCAGTAGAATGACAGACCACCACTCAACCACATGCCTGAGCAGAAAACATTGTGAAGATGAGAATAGTTTTAAAGGTCATTTACTGGGGCCAGAGACAAACATTGGAAGCATGATTTGAAAACGAGCAGCTTTTGCAGCAACAAAACATTAAACACTCTCAAGAGGAGGAAGAATTTTTAAATCAATAACTTTGTTTTGGTGAAAAAAAAAAAAGAAATATTGAGAGTGAGCTGGAAGTAGCACAGTTTGGAGAATCTAAGAGGAATTCTGGTTGAGTACTCTCTGTGCACCCAAAAATTAGCTATAAAAGTTGAGTTAGAGAACTGATACTCTTGTAGCATAATGGAAAATCTTACAAACTGTGATAGGGCTATGGATGTATTATAAACTATGCAATGGCTCCTAGCACCAAGGAAACGTTTAGCCATCTGTCTTCAGGGGAATTTTTTTGGGGAAACAGATTCCCAGTGCTACAAACAGCTAGGGACACTAGTGTATCAAGCAACTGACCAAAATTAACTGTTTTCATATTAGCCTTTCTTGTTGACAGTTCTGCATTCACAACAGGCATGTGGAATAAACATAATCTAGCTTAGCAGGCCCTGCAGGTATGGTGGAAAAATGACTTATACCTTCCTGTGTTGTCAAAACAGTACTTTGGAAACTACCATTGTAGTATGACTGCTGTCTGGAATGGATGGATGAGATGTACTGCCAAAGGGTCATCATTCTGCCATTTTTCTAATGGCAAGCTCAGGTGTTTCTGAACTGTAAATTGGTTTTTGCATTTCGTAAATGATGTATATCCTTGGCAACCTGCAGCCTTTTTATGCCCATGACACATAAGAACATACTGCCTAAATGGTGACTAAACACTGACAACCTTTCTGATGAATAGAGATAACAATCAAGGCACCAAAGCCTAGAAACTGGGAAAAAAAATTTTGTCTGAGAACTGTCATCAGTTAAAATACTCAGAGAAAACACATTAATCATTTTTCCATTCTGTCATTCTTAATCTTGAAACAATTAGAATGTATTAAAGAACCTGTTTTCTTGGTTATTCCTCTGCTACTTGACATACTATTTTATGCTGAATTCCTTAACCAGAGCAACTCACATGTTTGAAATATAGTATATTTAATATAGTAACTTATTAAAACAAATACTACTGTTGCTAGCATTTTTACCTCTGGAATGCAAGAGAAATACAAAGATTACAAATACGAGAAACAAATAAAAGCAAATATTATCCAAAGTTTCTGTAAAAAGGAAGAGAAAAAATAACCTGTCACTCATGTTCTCATCTGAGCCTTTTTGTTCCTCATACTCCATTTTGTCCTTATTTGCTTGGGTCATTTCTTCATTTTCTATAACTACTCCTTCATCCAAGACTTCTGGTCCTTGTCGAGCTGCTGCTACTTTTCTTTTTTTCACTTTGCTCTTGGAAAACTCTTGGTGTTGGTATGATTTATTGTTATTGTCCATTTCTTGATCTCTGCTGTTATCCTGCTGTTGAGTTATCGTCAGTGCATTAGAGACTTCTGATGGCAGATCTATTGCCATCCGTTTTACCTTTCTTCTCCTGCGCAAAATTCTGTTTCCTAAACTGTCGACAGCCAAATCTGGTTCATGCCACAGAGGCCTTTTACCTCTAATGTTATTTAAGTTTGAGGAAGGCCTGCGCTTAGCAACCAACAACTGGTCATCAGAGTCACTGTGGTCTTTCTTATTAGCATGATTCTCCCTGTAGTCTTTGTTTGATTCCTCTAAACTGGAATCAGAACCTTCGCTTAAGCAGTGACCAGTCTCCCAAGGATGATGGGTGGTAAATGAACGCCTTTTGCGTCCCCTCCTTTTCCTTGCCTGACGCTTGAGAAGACAAGACACACTTCGAGAATGATCTCCTGTATCAGCAAAACCTCCTCTTGCTTGCTCTGAACTTTCTTCCAGTGCTGAAACTAGATCGTGAACCAGCTCCTCCATAGTCCTACTGAAATGCCTACATATTTCAAGGGAAAAAGCACACAAGAAAACATAAAATTAATCTGAAGTGTTAAACATAAACTCTATAACAATTTCACCTCCCAAAATCATTTTAGTTACTTTCAGCAAGGTAGTCTTAAATGTCCACCCTATAAAGATTACTGTTTTTCTGCTGAGAGACAAAACCTCGTCAACTAATCCTATACAATTTCCAACACAACAGCATACATCCTTTTTAAGATAGCATTTCACATTTCTGGCTTGAAAGAAGGGGAGATATGGGGAAGGTATCCCCAGCTTGTGTTTGACCTCACTATTATTGTTCAGTTTCAATTCACCTCATCACATTTTTATGGTCTCTAGGGATTCTGCATGGCAAGAGTAAAAACAAAGACCATTCACTCTACCTGTAGGTAGGGAGCACATTTCAAATGTGTGAATGGCAAATGGAATACATAATATTCTTCCTTGACAGCAGACTAGGGAGCTGCCTTTAAAATTTGTCATTATCATAAAATATTTTTAAGGATAATTATGTCCTGATGCTGCCTGAATGCCAAAATAGAGTTGAGACAGTAATTCTTTGATAAAATATGACTCTTTTTTTAACAGTGACTAATTTTGACATGCTTCTTTTAAAATATTGATTCAGTGGAGAGATTAAGTTGAAACAATACCCTGCTTCATGGAATTCCAGAGCATTACATACAAAGTTTCCCATCACATACAGGCACCCGTGTGATGTAATTACCTGATTGTGCAAGGAAAAGTACCACCAAACACACAGTATCTGATTTAAGGCCTTAACCTTTTTGGCTCCTTACTCCTCAAATTTCACTAGCATTTAGCACTACTTTTACCCTGTAATGCTTCAGCAAGTTCACCCATGCATTTCATGAACGTAATTACAAAAAGAAAACATTAAGTGATTACTGCTGAACTCTAATCCTTCTCTGGAGGCTGTGAACCTTCTGTGTGAACACAGCAACCAGATTCTCACACCAAAGCATCAGAAAACTCCTTTCACTGAGGTAAAGCAAGGAGTAATGTTCACCTTCTTTACTATACTACACCACCTGATGAATGTGGAAGACAGTAAATTATATAGAGGATGCTTAAAAGCAAGACTCTTCACTTTGTTTTACAACAGAACTTGATGGATGAAGAAGAGTTGGAGATGTGGAGAAAATCTGAATACATAGCACCCAGGTTCACCTCTTGCACTTATCACAAACTCCAGTGCTAAAGGCACTTAATGGTGAATGGACACTCATTACCTTAAACTACTCAAGTTTTGAATATCAGTGGGGAAACTGAAGAGCACGTTCAAGATGAAGTCCTAGCTGGTCACTAAACAAGTTATCTGAAGGTATTCAGAAAAACTTACTGTAAGCCTTTAATTGCAAGATCACCAAAACACAAAGAGTGGTAGAAACACAAGCTCATACTGAATTCCTGAAACTACTGTGACATTTGCATTTATTTCTCATGCCTCTTTCTCCATCCTGCTGTAATCTCTAGTCCTATTACTCCTTCTTAACCTAACATTCCCTTTGGCTCTTAGTATAGCAGAATCATCATATCTAGTAAGAGCTGAGACAGCTCTGGAAAAATGCTAGATTTTATCCTTAATCCATTTGGTTCACAAGATCAAAACCTCCCTAATCACACAAAAGTACTACTCAGAGGTAAGAGAAGAAACACAGAAGGAAAAGCATTACAAATGCAGCATGATTTTCTGAAGAGTCAGGAAAAAAAAGTGGAAGGCAATTAAGCTAGAAATTACTTTGAGAATCAAAGAATCACATAACAATGATTTCAAACTAATTCTTCAAGTTTTCAAAGTTTCAATTACTGCAGAGAGGTCTGGGGAGTGTGGCGGGTTGGTCTGGGTTTTGCTTGAGTTTTTTGATTGTGCAGTAGGAATTTCAACCACCAGGAGATATAAGTGCAGGTAAAGGGTTTCCACAGAGGATGCTTAGATATACCAACCCATGTTTCTCAGTAGCTGTAACTGCACAACTAGTCCCTTTAGCCTTACTCTCAAACATCTGTGAAGACAACTATCCTCACAAGTGCTCCTACCAGACATGAGATGCCCCTGAGACTTAAGAGGCTTTCCAATACTGCTGCACTGATATAATCAGAGCTGTAAGGCTTGAACAGACAAACTTCAGTACATTTATTTGAGTTAACAAGACATCAAGTCTCCCAGCTGCCTGCCTAGCCCTTCTGGCACAGACTTCCGCATTGACAGTGAAGTGACAGAAGTGGAGGTGCACCAAAACCTCAATTAGTAGGCTTAAATCTACATTTCATTTTTGAAAAAAATAAAAAACAGATTTCTGCTCACTTGAAGAATATGAACTAGGATATATATTCTCCTGCAGCCCATTTTGCTAGTGCCCCTGCAGCACAAAGTAAAAGGGAGGGGAAGACGGGAACACTCATGTCTTGCACCACAGTTTATGATTAATTAACTCAATTTAGTATCCTTAATCCATATGGATAACTGTATCACTAAAATCAAGGTAGCTCCTAGAGGGGACACACCAGCTTACTCCAGGTAACAGCCTAAGTATGGGGCTAAAATTGCCTTAGTTCTATGAAATTCTTCAAGATCAAATACAGACTATCCAGCTTGGATTTATATATCTGATCTAAACTTCCCGTGAATTCCTCACAAAATGTCATCAACATAGTGCAGATCAAAGATTAAACTCAAGAAGAGTAAACACCTTGAAATGCTTAAGTAATGGGATAATATGATTCTTAAAAGGCCGTGAGCAGTAAAGGCACTTAATTTCAATCAGACTACAACTTTGAATTTTATGCACTCCTGCAATTAATCTTTCCTACTGAATATCAAGTTTCTTCATTGCAGCTCCTGAACTAAGATCTGTACAGGGCAGCAACCCTGTCTACACTAAAAATTACAGCCATAGTCTCATAAATAATATCAAATCATAGAATAGTTTAGGTTGGAAAGGACCTTGAGATCATCTAGTTCCAACCCCCCTGACATGGACAGGGACACCTCACACTAAAACATGTCACCCAAGGCTATGTCCAACCTGGCCTTGAACACCGCCAGTGATGGAGCATTCACTTCTCTGGGCAACCCATTCCAGGGCCTCACCACCCTTACAGCAAAGAACTCTCCCCTTTATCCAATCTAAACTTCACCTCTTTAAGTTTAAACCCATTATCCCTGGTCCTATCACTACAGTCCCTAATGAAGAGTTCCTCCCTAGCATCCCTATAGGCCCCCTTCAGATATTGGAAGGCTGCTAGGAGGTCTCCACACAGCCTTCTCTTCTCCAGGCTGA
>JAOEHX010024266.1:16392-32526 GCA_025448015.1 Bolborhynchus lineola | reverse complement strand
CAGCGGCAGGCCGGCGGAGAGGTGTGAGGGTGAGGGGCGTGTGCAGCCTTGCAGGGCAGCTGCAGCCCCGCTGTGGCAGGCGCGACTTTACGGGGACCAGTGCGAACCCCGGAATGCATCCCTGCTGTGACAGGTACAACCCTACGGCTGTAGGGGCGTCCTATGGGAGTCGGTGCAGTCTTGTGGGGTCGGTGTAAAACTATGGGAGTCGGTGCAACCTTATTGCAACCCTGCTAGGGAAGGTGCAGCCCCGTGGAGGGAGATGCGGTCTTAGGGGAAGTGTAATGTTCTTACAGGGATAGGTGTAATGTTCTGGGAGACAATTGCAACCCCATGGGGGCCCCTGCAGCCCTACTGGGGTAAGTGCAGTCTTACAGGGGCAGGTGCAGGCTTAGGAATCGTCTGCGGGCCCCTAAGTGTAGATTTCCAGCCGAGGTGTAGGTGGGATTGGAGGCTAAGGTGTCTCTGTGTGCCCCGGCAACAACTCCTGTGCTGGGGGCTATCCCAGGGTGCAGGGTACACAGGTATGGGAAATAGTTTGATCTGCAAAGTAGCTTGACAGGGGGCTCAGCGGAAAGGCTCTCACCGCACGTAGTTTGGCTTTGCTGGGGGGAGCAGGAGGGTCAGAGGGCTGGAGGGTAAGTGTCCAGGCCAGCCAGAGCTGACATGCACCCACTCTGGCAAGAGGATCCCTAGGGTTGCTGTGTGCATGTGCAGCTTTAGCTGCAAATCCGCCACAATGTCTTCAAAAAAGGGGGAACACAATCTGATTTTGGCAGTGGGATTTAGGGGGAGAGTTAAGCACTTTCTGTAGGTTTGCAGCGTGAAAAAAAGACCACAAAAAGATGCACCTGTCCAGAGGTGAGTATGCCCAGCCTTGGGAAAAGCATGACAGATGCATGCTGATGTCTATTTCCTAATACTGCCCCAGTCCACAGCAGTGCTCTTTTTCTGTCTCACATGCAAAAACCATGCTTGTTTCTTTCTGTCACTCTCCTGACAGGAGCTGGTGACCTGACCGGGGATGCTATGGGCTATGTGACAGGCGTACTGGCTGTACTCATTCATGCTGCCTACCTGGTGCTCATTCAGAAGACCAGTATAGATAGTGAATATGGACCTCTCACAGCTCAGTACGCCATCGCTGTTTCGGCCACCCCTTTTCTCATCATTTGCTCCTTTGCCAGCATGGATTCCATCAATGTCTGGTCCTTCCCAGGGTGGAAGGACCCTGCCATGGTATGCATCTTTATCGCTTGCGTCCTGATTAGCTGTGCCATGAACTTCACCACTCTTCACTGCACTTACATTAACTCAGCTGTGACCACCAGCTTTGTAGGGGTGGTGAAGAGCATAGCGACCATCACAGTGGGCATGGTGGCATTCAATGATGTGGAACCCACAAAGTTATTTATAGCTGGTGTTGTGGTCAACACCTTGGGGTCTGTCATTTACTGCGTGGCCAAATACATTGAGACCAGACGGCAGAGCAACTATGAGGACCTGGAGAAAGAAACTAGAGAAGAGGAGGGGAAAAGCCAGGGCGGGGAACAAGCACTGTTTTCGATGGAGGCAATTTCCCATGTGAAGGAGGCTGAAGAAGCAGTAGTGGAAGGATCAGCCACAGGGGGCAGCCAGAGTGGAGAGGAAGAGGACAGCACTGAGAAACCTACCAAGGGACCAGTGATCGAGGAAAATGCCACTGTCGCACAAGAAGTGAACAGGAGCTCACTGAAGGATGCTTATCTTGGAGTATGGAGGTTGGTGAGGGGTGCTAACTATATAAAGAAGGATTATTTGATAGAAAATTAAGAGCTACCAAACCCTTAAAAAGTGGGTTTGAGGACAGACATGGTTCTCTGTACAGGGGGAAAAGCAGAGCATACATTTCCATATCAATGCTGACAGACTCAAATCATGCAGGATGACTTTACCTCATTGTCAAAAAGCAAAAGGTCAGAATTTGCTCATGCTTTGGTCTTGCTTTCAGCTGCTTTCAGTGCATCAATTTAGACCCACCACAGCTAAAGGTGCCAAGTCCTCTGCTGCAGACACAGAGAGAGTTGGGTAACCAGAAGTCACAGGGTGCTTGCCCTGCAGCCTGGGCTGTGAGGGACATCAGTACCATGGAGTTAGTTGGCGGTGTCAGTGACACAGCGGTGGCCTGTAACTTAGCTTGTGTCTGGAGCCTCATGATTTTAACACCATTTGGAGGCTCTGTCAATGTACTTCCCTATCTGTGTCTGTCCAATTGTAAGTACTCTATATAAACATACTACTACAGTATATAAACTTCTAGTAACTGTACCTTTATGTGCTCCTCTGTGTCCATACAGTTGCAACAGAGCTAGAAGTCGTGCCATTTCAGTTAGATTGGTGTAAAATCACCCTCTTAACTGAAGAATTGAAACTCCTTGATTCCATGGCCAGGCTGAGCCTTGGACCTGGTTCGCATTGAGTGGTTTGTGTCTTCAGTAGAAATACTTTAGTCTTGCGGAGGTGTACATGAAAGCAGAACGAGATCTGAACTTTTAACAAGCTTTGGTTAGCAAAAGAAGAATGGTTTTCTATGAGCTTTAATTACATGTAGCATTGGGAATATTAGCTTGACCCAAATAAAGGAGTTTGGAAATGCTGGTATGTATTGATTTGGGAGGGCTATTAAAAAGTTAGTGAGGAAGTGTGTGCCTTCTGCTATCCTCTCCTCATACCCTAAAGCTGGTTGAATAAGAGCCTGGACTGGAACTTGGCTGTCCTCTCCCTCTCTCAGAAGTACAGGCTGATAGCAGAACTATGGACATTGTCTCTCTGGGAACCTTTTGCGGGGCAAGTTTGCTATATCCTGGCCACATATTGGGATAGGAATAGGACTTTGCGTGTATCAGCCCTCACTGCCCTGCACTGCATTGTCCAGTAGAAGAAAGTGTGGCTAGGCAGGAGCTACGGCATGCTCCAGCAAGATCCCTTGGACAAGCACTTGTGGGCCAGAATGCTTGGTGTGCTTGGCACCGAGACATCCATGGGTTTGGTGGGAGCTGCTCCCCAGGCTGTCCCTTTGGGCTGCAAGGAGCAGAACTGCCTCTGCACCGTGGGCACTTGAGTGCTACTGAGGGAAGCAGGAAGCGGGAAGTGGGAAGCAGGTGCTCCAACAAGGCCTCGACTGGATATGCTAATATTTGTACCACATATGACTGGGGAAATGGATGTTTGAGTATTTCTTAGCATGGGGATATCCTTTTGGTATGTGGGGATTCTTCGGTCAAACCTTTGCTCAGAACTAGGCAGAGAAGAGATTTGACTGAGTCTTCCTCATCTCAAACGGGTGCCCCAGCCATTGGGCCATCTTGCCCAGAGGCTGAAATGAGTTGTTATCATCTCCTGAAAAAATTAGCCAAGTTTGGTTTTGTTATTATTTATTATTATACATTATTTATTTGTATTATTATTTATTAAGCCACTGAACTGAAAATCAATTATCCCCATGGCCCTAATTAATCAGTGCCTAGCCCAATGCTCTTTCAAGCCGAGCAGACAGCATTAGCCTCACAGCGTGTTCAGCACAGAAATCTGAAATAAGCAGTTTAAGCAGCAGGGGTATTTGCAAAACTGATCTCTGGGGGAGATTTAGATTCTTGTCAGTAAATGTGCAGACAGAAACACTGGTGTGACAGTATGTTTTTTGAGTGAGCACAGAAATCAGGTGACCTGGCATCACCCACGAATTCTGGAAGAGAGGGCTATGGAGACATTCAGGCTCAAAGCTGAGCTGGAGGACTGGGCATGGAGGTCTGTACATCATGCATTATGTATACCTTATGTTTAAGAGTCAAGAGATGCTGGCTGTATGCCAGAATACGTTTACTTTCTGTTCAAGCTCCATATGGCATCTTTTTTCAATAAAAGCACTATTTATTGTTCATAGGCTGATATAATAGGGGTTTTGTTAGCTTTTCAGGTGCATCCTAGACTACAGAAGTTTGTGCCTATGACTTATAGTTGATGTATCACTGAACTCATTATGATATTGAACTGCTTTGTAATCATATGAATGGCTGAAGAGAAGCCCACACTTCTGGTATGTCCCCACTGTGCTCAGTGTTCTCTCTCCACAAGAAATGTGAATCTTTTCACCATCTGGATGCCAGTCTTAGATCCTGTAGCATACACTCCGTGTTTGTCACATGCAGTAGAAAGCTCTCCCTGGATTCTTATTGCAGGACCTTTTCCTGGGGGAGTTCAGTGTTTTGTCACTTACTGTTGTTGAAGTATTAGTAGAACTTGTGGAAATTCAAACAGTTTTGACTGTTAAAAAAGCTGCTGTTACGATGTTGTACATTTGCATGTATGGTTGAAATGTGGTTATATCGTATTCTGTTTATACCTGTAAATTCCCTAAATTAAAATGGGGATTTGGCAAATGCAATCCACTTTTTCAGTAATAGAGACTGTCACACAATAATATAAAAACAGTGCCTCGTGCTGAGGTATTTTAATAGCATCAGTGGAAGACTGCAGAATGAAATGTGGGAATAAAACGCACTGCTTTCCAAAAGCCTTCTGGTTTTCTTATTGTTGCTACTTATTTTTGGTTCATTTATAGTTATTCTTGTGCCTTTATACCGTCCAAGTTTTCTCAACATGTGACTGCGCACTATAAATACTGTCATGGACAGAGGGACTGAGGACAGACAAAGGGACACAGGAATCTGAAGTGGCCAAGTCCTCAGTGTCTCTTGGAAGTTTCTGTGGTTCTCAGCAGCGATTTCTTTGTTTACATATGTAAGATGATTTAGTGTCACTATTGTAACTGCTGTAACTTTAGAATAAATAAAAATAAGATGATGCTCACTGTTAATAGATACATTATAAAATCATTGCATTATTAAAGGACTTAAAATTGGTTTAGCTTTACAATACAAAGTATTTTTATTGCCAGCTATGTCACATGGGCAACCTTAGGAGATGACTTAAGCATTAAGTTTTACCTGTTTGCTGATGAAAGCAATTATTCATTATTATGATTATGTGCCCATGGCTCAAGCTGGGTTGCGCCAGACACTGGGGCTAGTGATGATTGCAGAATTCATCTTAGAGTTCCACACAAATGTGCCTGCAGGACACTTTACAAAAAGCAACTGTCCTTGGTCCAGGATAATGAATGAACCTGATGCACAAGGACTGCTTGGAGAATAAACGTTAATTTCCGTGTCAACACATCATCGAATAACACCTGCTCTAGCACTACTGTATATGCATGCACACAAATACACATGCAACAGGAAAATGAAAGCCAGAATGGCTGTCTTTTCTAAAATACATTCTTTTCTCAAATAAATAAAAGAGAAGTGAGATTATTTGGAGACAGGGATAGTTAAAATTTCTAAGGATAAATTAAAAAATTACAGAAATCACTGACAATGATCCTGCTTTTACCATCACTTCCAGGAGGAAAATGAAAAGCAACCTGCCACTAAGAGTGAAAGAAATTTTACAGTTTATTAAGCAGCACTCCCCAGTGCTGTGCGTGCCTGGTGGTGCTTTATTGCCAGTGCTTAACAGCCTCCTATAATTTGATTATGTGTGTTTGCTGCAGGCAAAGGCTTGATCAGGCAGAAAGGTGCAAGCCCTTCAGCTCTGGTCTCTAAATTAACAGCTGAACATTTTGCTGCTTGTCATGGTTAAGCTTTACCATCACTCATTCCTGTCTCCTTGCCCTCTCTGCCTGCATCCTGTATGAATTCACATATTGCTTTTAGGTTTCTTCTGTGTTTTTTTAACCTGAAGCCTCTAAGTGCAGTGCAGGCGATCAACCTCTCAATTAACCACAGTATTCATGCTTCAGTGGCTTGTTGGAGATCATCAGGAAGCTTTTCACTTCAACCTCACTCCTGTTGAGAATTGTTGAGCATGCACATACCCTCATTTCTCTTTCCTTATTCCTACTATATACCCCAATTCGTGTTTCTGGTGTCCAGCCTGAAGACTTCTGCCAGTGTAGAAGGGCAGGGAGGAATGGACCAGCAGTATCTTGTGTACCCAGATGGCTTCTTGCTACCTTTGTGCATGTTTCTGCACACCAGCTCCCTGCTTCCAAGCTCCCTTTATAACTTAGCTGTGGCAGCATACCAGCTTCTTGTGGAGCTGGGCCAGGGCTGCATACCAGGATCCTGCAGAGCTGGGCTGTGCGCAGGATCAATGCAGGAGAGAGGACCATCCCTCTGCCAGCCAGGCAGTGCCAGAATCTCCTTATTATGCACACCAGTGAGGACATTTATTATACATGTAAAACCAGAAGGAGTTTTTTTCACATTAAGAGC
Organism: Bolborhynchus lineola; assembly: GCA_025448015.1. Lineage (NCBI taxonomy): Eukaryota > Metazoa > Chordata > Aves > Psittaciformes > Psittacidae > Bolborhynchus > Bolborhynchus lineola. The sequence continues at coordinate 26,209 of JAOEHX010024266.1, read as the reverse complement.
CTTTTGAGGAATACAACCATAAACCTGAAAAGGGGTGGCTGTCTTTACTGATGTTGAGCTAGGTTAATTTTTATTATAGGTGGAGACTAACAAAGCCAGTCCCGCTTTAATGCTACGCCTCGTGTTTAAGAGCAGACTGTGCCTGAGATGGAAGCCTGGGCAGAGAACATGAAAACACTGCTTAGAGGGATGGCTGGAGAAAATATGAGAGTTAAAAATTAGGATGGACAGGGAAAATGTGATAGGTTGCAGAAAACCAAAATGTTCTTACATGGAAAAAAGTAGTGACAGCATCAGAAACCCAGACCCAAACAGTGCAGTGAATCTGCAGTGTATGCACTTAAATCTGGGGAGCAGAAAAGCAAAACACATGAAGGAGAGAGGCAGAGTGAATGACCTAGGTTGGGGAAAGATGGGTAGATATGCTCCTGGTGGTCCTGTGATTTTTTTCTTCCTGGACAGATGGAAGAAATTCTGTTCTGCATACATTAATTTTGCTGACAAGTTTGTCCTTTATCAAATAAAAGCAATGTCAGTTCTCCCAAAATTACATCCTTTTTTAAAAAAAGTTAGATGCTATTGGTTTCTTTCCTCACAAACCAAGACAGATTTTGACAGTTTTTAATAGAGTTCAGGATTTCTCTGAAAAAAGAGCAATAATTGCTAAGGTCACAGACTGTTTCTTACCTAACATGGAGGTCTAATGAGAGAGAATAATGAGCTGGATCTGGTCATTTGACAATAATCCAGTCAGGTTTGCTGGCTGCTGTAAATATTGAGTACCATCAATAAATAAAACCAGCTACAGGGTGCTGTGTGTATCACCATTGACTCCTTATGTAATGAATTGTCTTAGTTCTTTAAGTGAATTTTTGGTTTTCAGAGTATCTCTTGTAAATCTGTCCTTATGGTCTGTCCAATTCCAAACCATGTATGCTTGGTTAAAAGTAAAAATATGGATTTTTCCTTTGGATTATCAGACCAGTAGCCTACCTGGGATCTGAAAGGGAGTTTCCCTCTGTCATTTTGCCTTTGTGAATGAGTGAACATTCAGTGGTTCAGGAAAGTTACAAGGATTTTTTCTTTATTACAAACATATGAAAAGCAACTAAATGCACCCTCATTACAATTTTATGTGAAAAAAATAAAGCATTTCCTCAAGCATAGTGGCTGATAAGCCACTGGTTCTGAGTATTTGCTGAACACTAGAATGCTGATGCACACACAGCACACCACAGCAGCTGACAGTGCAGTCGCACAACTGCGGTCCCGGGATTTATGATGCTTTCTAAACCAAAACAGACTGGGGTGCATTTGCTTGACATTGTGGAAGAACTTGCTTAACTCTGGAAAGCTGGAGTGCAGGTCTCTGTGGAGAGCTCTCCTTCAGAGAACACCACTGTCAAGTCAGCAGCACATTTCAGGGATTCCTGAAGCAGGGCTGGACTTTCAAAATTGCTCAAATGTTTTATTTGGTTTTGGGGTTTTTTGGTTTTAGTTAATAACAGTTAAGCATGAGCAGAATGGTCTGTAATACCTGTGCTGCCTTCTGGGTGCTGAACTCTTCTGAACCATTCAAATGTTCCTTTATCAAAGCAGAGATAATCATGCTGCATCCAAGTCTGTCACCCTACACAACCAGAGCAGTTTCTTTTTCCAGTTGGAGAATGGATCTACTTAACAGTGATTAAGTACATTTGTATACTCAAAAAGGCTTTTTATAGACTCAGCTTCTCCAAGTATTCAGTGCTACAGTTCAGGAAAGATACTAAGCAATATCTAGCTACTGAAGAGCAGTCTTTTGGGTAATTTGTTATCCACACTTTAGACTCTTCCCAGTTTTATCTTCTGCAATGCCTTCCCTCAAAACCTCCAAATTTTAGTTTTGACTGAACTTTCGTGTTGATTTGGCACCATTCTTTTTTTATTCTCTTTCTTCAAACTTCACCTCTGCCCTTCCCTTTGTGACTGGTTAGGCAGGACACAATGCGGTCCTGGGCCTGGCACTTACCCTGTGAATCCTCTTCTGGGAAATCAAAGCAGCAGCTAGCAGACAAAAAGCATCAGATCTTGCTCTGCTGGATGAAGACAAGGACATGCTGTTCTGTCACTGAGCTTCATTACAGATTTATACTGATTTATACTCATCGTGACCAAGCAGAGTGAGCAAGGCCTTCAGAGCCAAAGAGGCTTCACTGCATCCCTGCATTTAAAGCATAGGTTGAAGCCAGACAATATTTCTTGGTGAGACTCCTCTCGGAATTTGTATAGATCTAATGTGCTGGTGTGTGAATTGGCAAACTTTGAAGTCTCAGGCTGCTGTGTGAACGCAGGTTCCTAGATGGTAATGCAGAGAGGTCACTGCAACACCTTCCCGGTTGCCATCACAGACGCTCTCATTCAGTAGTCCTTGCCCTTGTACCAAAACATTTAAATGTATGTTTATTTCATACCTTTACAGAGCCTTCATTCAGTAGGACACCAACTTAAATGAAAATGTTTTTGCTACATTAGGGGCTCGGGAGTGGCTGGTGCTTCACCTCCCCAACCCCCGGAGAGGGTTAGAAGTGAGTGTGGGGATTACTTCATCTCAGTCAGTGGAAGTCTGCTTGACGAGCTGATGCTCACAGTTTGAGCAATGCCAAGTCAAAAAAACACCCCTTCCACCCGAAATCTCACACTGCTGTGGCAGGACAACCAATGGCAAAAGCACCTGATGTAGAAGGGAGTTTTTGCTGTCCCAGATGTGCTATTGGGTTATGTCGCACAGCCGTGCCACTGGAGGAGGGTCACCAGCTAGTAGGGTTGTGCCAGCGCCCTTGAACAAGCACAGCTGTAACTGCAGATGCTTTGGAGAGCAGCTCTTGCCACTAATGCTGCATGGGTAAGTGTTCTTCTGTGGGGTCAGGGATTTGCCCCTCTCACAGGAAGCTGGTATGCCTCAGCTTGCTCACTACCTCCCTCCACAGGGTAACAGGTCAGCTCAGGCATTTGGTGGCATTGCAGCGAGGGAAGCTGATGGGACCCATTTTAACCTGTACAATCAAGCAGGTTATAAATTGTTCCTTTATTACTTTTTTCCCAGTCACAGCTCCCTTTACGTTTTTGAAAGGAAAAAATGCAAATCCACTAATAGTTCTTTTAGGGGAAAAAGATTAATTTAAGAAGCAAGTTCCTGCAGGCAATACAGCACTGCTGAGCTTGCAAAATGATTCAATGTATGGAACGGATTAGGTTGGCAGCTTCCTTATTTTCATTGCATTTGAAGTGGCTGGGAAAATGAAAATGTAAAGGTGAGGACTATAAGAAAGAATGAGCTCTGTAAAGTGACTTTGCTACAGCAAACCCTTAAACCCATTTTAGAACATCAGGGATTTAGCATAATTCTTGAGCTGAGTTGACACACAGATCTGACATCTTTGTGGTTAAGCCTCAGAATGAAAAATGCCATAAATTCGATCCCCTGCAAGATGAGGAGTAGCCACCTGATTCCCAGGGCACAGGCAGTACCGATATGCCCCTGCTATCAGTGCACTCTGCTGTGATGGGATATCTAATTTAGGTAAGTGCATTTCCAGCATTAGGGTGCAGGAAGTCTGACTGTGAGTGGCTGCCAATAGAGGCACACAAGATCAATTCTGCAGATTCACACAGAAAACTGCTATCATTTTAACTAAAACACTAAACTGAAGTAATAATATAATGATATTATAAGCTATAAAGAAAGAAAGAAAGCCAAGAGAAGCAAAAACTAGTCTCACAGGCATGTTTCCAAAGATTTACAGTGCTGTTGCTCTGCATTTTTCAGTCAGAATAATGAATAAACATTTGAGTACTAACAAGATGGACATGGATAATTTAGAGTATTTTAAATCCAGCATCACCATCTAATCCAAATAGAAGTGCAAGGAGACCATGAGGTGCTTCAGGAGGAGTGGCCATCAGCATCCCAGTGCACCACAGAACTTCTAGGAGCCTACAGCTGGCTGGAGCAGCCACCATCCATGACAGGCAGGGAGCTGGGAGGCTGGAAATAAATGCTTTGCTGCCTCTTTCTGTCCGAGGGTGCCTTTGTGTATCTGAAATTTAAAACTCCACAACCATTTCAAGTCGATGGTCCTGTTCACTGCCCTCTTTCTTTCAGGGGCAAATCTCTCCACACCCGCATATTGTTTTTGTAACAATGCTTTAACTGGCACTCACGCTGCAGTATTGGCAGGAAAGAAAGAAAGCCAGAAGTGGTGATTTTTCTTTTTTTGACCACAGCCTTCAAACTAATTTAGTCACCTCTATTTCTGCGCAAGGACTGGTGAGGGTTTTAGTGAACTGCTCTATTCACTTTTGGTCTGATGATCCACCAGAGCTAGCATTTTAGTTGCATCTGCTGTGACAGGAGTTGCTGTATTCCAGGGTTGGTGTGCACATTTAAACAGAGCCTGTTAGACTTGGACTGTAGCCAGGCCTTTCATTGCTGTGAGCAGAACTGCACTCTCTCTGTAATTGTATTGTCACTTGCTTTTGCGAGAGGAGGCATGAGTATTCGGGGATTTCACCCACTGATTTTTGCTGTGGCTTAATTCTGTAGGTTTGGTAAGATCGATGTGCTTCAAAAGAAGTGAAGAGCCTGTTCTCTTCTGCTACACTGGCACAGTCCCATAATGCAAATTAAATTGATTGGGAAGAAGTTGGTTCAGGACAAATAAGTCCCTCATGGGCTGTAAGCACCTCTCCTGGTCAGGAAACAATAGGCATAAAGCTGCAGAGTTCTCTCCTGTGGCAGCAGAGAGGAATGTAAAAAAGCTCCTGTGAGAGAATGTGATTTGGTATACCTGTCACAAGGGCTGCTGAGGGTTTCTCCCTTGTTACTATTTCCTATGTTGTGGAGCAGTTTCCTGTGGGAACCATTGTCTACCTGCATTTAGGGATGTAGAATGGAGAGGTTCTACTTATTATTTTTGTTTTTGGTGCTACACAGTTTGCTGCCATTTTGTCATTAATTAAGGTTTTCACAGTATTCCTTTTGTCCAACCACAAACAATATGCTAGGAGGGAGATACCTGCTTCTTGAGTCCAGATGCAGTCAACAAGGTGTGGATCTGCTAATTGGCAAAACTCATGGGTAGGAATGCCTGATGCAGAAAATAGGGAGTGGATGAACTCAGTGGGGGCTAAAAACTTCCTCCATCAATGGCAGATCCACTTGAGGAGATAACTGCCTTTCTCCTCCTTCCACCTACCCAGTGACAGACTTCCCACCTCAGTAACAGGCTTCCTCGTAGCATGTGTGCTGCATGAACAGTGTGTGGGGCAGGGGGACTGAAAACATAGAAAAACTGTAAGTTTTAGTATATTTTGTTATTAAATAGTTACCAAAATGAGCAATTGTATGCACTAAAATTAGCTTCCCTGTTTGTATGGCAGCTATGTCTAAACATCCTGGTGTATCTCTACTGTGCTAGATATATCCTGTGAATTCCTGGACAGTGTTAGACACTGGTAGAAGCAATTGGGCATTAGGCCCTGAGTTGTAAGCAACTTCAAATTTCCCAGCTTGTGCCGATCAGCAAAAAATAAAACACATATGGCTAAAAGGATGCAGAAAGGATCTGTTGTGAATTGGCAGGAGGAAGATAACGATCACATTTCTGCAATGCTAGAAATGTTTTTGATTGCAGAAATTGCAGAAATCTATGATTACCATTAGATTTCAGATCAGCAGATCTGTTCTGCATTAGCAACCAGCAAGCTCAGCAGATCAAGCTCAGCTTGGGCTCGTACAATAACATTTGCTTTGGTTATTCAAGTGGTCCTCTGGGTCCATGTAGCTGCTAAATCTGTCTGAAACAGCAATGGGCTAAAACCACTAAGCAATACAATCCAAGCCTTTAAGGGCTTCTTTTTGACTTCTTTGATACCTTCTAAGAAAGTCCAGTGGTTCAGAATTGTTTACTGGTTGAGTTAATTCTGACTTGGTGGTTTGGTACCTTCAAAGGGAAGAGTAGAACATGGGAAAGCTAATAGACTAGAGGCAGAGTTATATAATGCCAATTATATTGGCATTAATTGGAATTAATTAAATGACTGTTACTTGAAGATCTGAAATGGTTAATCTTTAATTTAGCAGAAAGTTACATTCTTGTACTCTTTATTGTTGTGCTGCATTTCACACTGGCACATCCTGGGCCCATCTAGCACTGCTGGCCCTTCTGGTCATATCTACACTGCAAGAAGATGTAGCAGTAGTAGTACAAGTAGTGCAAAATGACTGTGTCCATGTTATGTGACTATTCAGTGCCATTAAATGCGGACTGGCCTTGTTCACATTTGGCCCTTGTTTTCTTTGGATTCTGTTGCCCTCAGGGATAACTATTATTTTCATTGTGGTTTTTTTTTCAAGTGGAATTACCTGATACAGTGTGAGGACTGTGCTGTAGCTCTGGATTCAAAACAAATAGAAATGCCCTTCACAGAGGAGGCAGTAGACTGGTGGCACTTGTTGCCAAAGGATGTAGTGGTAGCTTTACAACATTGGTGCATAGAAGAGAAGTCCACAGAGGATTAATAAATATAGAAAACCACACTCAGATCAGGTTGAATCTGGGGGAGAATTCAGAGGATATACAGTGCACAGCCTCCTGTGTTCTCATCTCAGGCACTGCCTTCTTGCTGAGGATGGGATACCAGGGAAGGTGGACCATTGGTTTGACCCAGTATAGTCATTTGTATGTTTACTCTAACACCTTCTCTAGGAAGAAAACCTGGAAGTTTCCTCAAGATACTCTCCACCTTCCAAGGTCTTATAAAACCTGTCCTTCAGCAATTTACTTACTCCCTTCTGGCCCTGATCCTTATTTCAACAACTGTGCTTACCTGCTGTTAATTTCTTTGATGCAATCTTGCCTTGGTTTTTATACTCTGCTATGCCAAAATAGTGATTCAGAGTGATTAGAAGAAAGATCCTTGCAAAAGCCATTGAGTTCTGGTAACAAAGATCTCTAGCACTGACTGCTTTTGGGTGGATGCCCTGCTGGAATCCCCCACCTCCTCAGCACTTACACCACTGTAATTGCAGACATATAATATTTGTAATTAAGATGGGCAGTGCCCGCTTACAGCATATTCCTAAGAGAATGCTCTGTAAGTGAATGATGTACCTACTCCAGCCCCCTCAAGGAGCTACTAGACTATCTGCAGTTTACAAGCATGACATGGGGCTGTGTCTATAGTCATCAAAACCTCTGTTTTACTACTCCCACCTACCATGTTTATCAAACACTTAGCTGGAATTAGTCTGGCGACTTTATGTGCAACACTAATCAGTTGCCTACAGTGGCAGCTGTAAGAGGTAATGGTCTTATATACTTCCCCTTTGTTTTAGTCACCATTTGTTTTCTACTCCTGCATCCTTTGAGGCACCAGCTCTTTACATTGCAAGATAGATGTGCTAGGGCTTCAGGGCACTTTGTGACGCAAAGAATATGGAAAAGTTCCTCAAAATCATGATCTGGATTATTGATCTAGGTGGATCTTACATGTAGCAGCAGAGAACAGTTTTAAAACAGCAAAATCCCTTAGCAAATTTTACATACAGGAGCTTTTAACGACAGTACAGGCCAGAGCCAGAAGCCTTCAATACCCTGTAAGTGCTGATGCCCGGACTTTTGAAGGCCTAAAGGCAACAGAGAAGAAATTTGATCTAGCCAGGCTTAAGGCTGTACTAAATCAAAACTTCCTTCATTGTTCTGCTCTGGTTTCCCCTAATGGTGAGCCTACACTTGATGACTCAAGGGTGGTTTGGTCTCCAATAAGACAGACACACAGAGCTTGGTACCAATCTACAAGTACTTAATTTTCAAAGTTTCCCCAGCTGGTAAGGCCTATTTGATAGCCCAGTAGGAAAAAACTCATGCCATGGGCTGCAGGTGAATGTTCAGGCTCCAAATTTATGCTCTGTTTGCTCAGCCCAGGAGTATGTCATTCAGATGAGCAATGGCCGTGTGTGTGTGAAAGGCAAACAGGCATGGCTCCAAAGATAGTCCCGGACTCTGCAGTCAACCATGGCTGACTGAAATCCATAACTGCATCTCTACACTAATCCCAAGAGGGCAATAGTAAAAGGCTTCGATTGATTTTTATGTTTAACATTTTAATTTGAAGACTGACACTTGATCTGATTTGAAATGAGTGGATTCAAGGACAATTTGATGCACATGCCTGGAAGATCTGCTAAAGCCCTAATGGAGGGCTTGAAGATCTGCTAAACCCCACATGCAGGGCTGAACTTTCCGAAGGCACAAAACAAACAGTGACAAAGACATGTAGCCACAGATGGCAAAACCTGATTTTAATTGCTCTTGACCCTGTGGAGGTCTCCACTCCCAAATTAAGGTGACCAGCCCCTCCCAGGTACAAATAAATGCTGAGTAGATAAGATACAGGCTTTTGTGTGCTATGTGTAGTCATCAGGGTTGCAAAAAGCAAGATGGGGGTGGTTATGTGTTGCACCTAAGACTTGACCTCAGGAGCTGAACCCTGCACCCTCTGGCTGTGCCAGCCAGCTCAGATCTCAACATTTGTCTCCTGTGCCTCAGGGAGAGCTGAAACAACCACAGTCACAGTAGTAATTTTCTAAGGGCTGAGGCAAGGAAACCACAGCTAAGAACATGCTAACACATCTTCCTATGGTGCAGGATTGTAGGTTTTTTTCAGCAGCTGACTAAGTACCCGTTGCTACTGTGACTCTTCATTCTGGTCCCTTTTCTTGTGCCAGGAGTTTCAGCTGGTTCAGCTCCTCATCTCTCAGTGTCTGCCCAAATTAGATACTCTACTACGGTGCTCACCAAAGAGCAAGGAACTTTGTCTGGGTCTTACTGGCAATGGCTGAATGCAAAGGTGGAAACTGGTAATAAAATTGATGTGTTATAGGTGGTTGGTGGTCTGACTGCAATGGTTTTTTTTGGCCAGTAGCAGGAGACTCAATGACAGATGGATGCCAGAGACAGGCAGCAGCTGAGGAGTATTTCTGTAAACATCTGGATGTGTGTGTGTGTTTCTCTTTGAGCTTGTATGTTTTATTTTTCTTTGTGCTTTTGCAATAATTGCGTAGAAGTTTAATTTTCATAAAGCATCTGACACACCACCAAGTTGATTATACCAACTTTATGCGGTGGAAGGACTTAGGAGTAATTCAGTCTTGTGGGTTAATAATATTTAGAATTTACATTCCTGAAATATCTGGACCACACGGACAAAATCAGACCCCTATTGTGTTAGGCTCTGCTCGTACAAGAGATGGTCTCTGCTCAAAGACTTTGTAATCAAAATAAAATGAGAGATCCTCTGCAGTTGTACTTATTACCATAAGATAAAACTGTGTCAAGTGGTAATGAAATTGCTCACAGCTCACAAACCTGTCAGGACAGATATATAGCATTGCCTCATCTAATACAGGTTTCCATCCATGGGTAACATCTTATTAGTAAAATATATTATGCAATACTTCTTAACAATTCATAATTGATTGTGTCTGAAGAGAGGAAGATGAAGTAATGAAGACAGCTTACAGGTGTCAAAGTTAGATGAAGGTGTAGCAAGTCCTCTTGTAGAGCAGCTGTGCATCTGCATTTCCCTCTTTACAGAAAAGTCCTCTGGGCCCATGGTGTATTGTCTGCAATGAAAGGCTCAGCTGAGCTGTCACTTGAGATTGCACTGTCTGGTATTCTGTACCAGTGAGCTGAGTGCAGATGGAAAATGTTGCTGCTACCTCTGACAATACTTTTTGCTCCTTGGTAGAATTAAAAAAGATTCTGCCTCTGTC
>JAOEHX010024266.1:0-11542 GCA_025448015.1 Bolborhynchus lineola | reverse complement strand
ATTTGCCTTGGTGATTTAACATGGAATCTCTGCCTTGAACACTCATTGCTCTGAGACCCTGTGAAATGCCTAACTGACCTTATTATTTAAATAGAAACTTTGGGAACAAATCAGTTTGGAGTTCACCCTAGGGTGGGTTCCTGCATTTAAGATCCTTATTGGATTTTGCTTTCCTCTCACTATTTCTTAGGAAATTGAGAAATGCGATTTCAGAACTGAGAAAATAGTGAGAACCCACTGCATATGGCATTATTAAAAATCTCACGCTACATCTCCGCCATCTGGAAAAAGGGAGTCAGTGACCACCTTCAAAATACAGAACCTGGCGGGGAGCTTTGTAAGCAGACAGATAAAAAGATTTTCAGTATGGATTCCTTTCTGGGACCCTTTTCATGTGCTCTTCAACCACTGCCTTGGTAATTAGTGTGTGTGATTTAGGGCTGAGACAGTGGCTGGTAAAAACTGCATTTAATCTACTTCCCTTTCCAAAATCTTTCTGATGTGAGAACATTCATCACAGATTTCTCTCTCTGAGAATAATAAAGAGGAAAATAGCCCCTCTAAGGCTATTTCAAACCAAGGCACACTCATGCAATTAGAATACCTGCCAAGGGGAGGCTGTACTTCATTTTACTTGGAAGATATAGAGCAGAGCTGGCTTGAACTTTCTGAGCAGATATTAGAGCTGTTTCACCAGCTTAGGAAGATATCCCATACCATATGACATTGTGCTCAGCAATAAATGTTCAGGAAAAAGAGGAGAAAGGGGTGACTGTGGAATTTGCCTTCCCAAGTAGCTGTTAGGTGTGATGGAGCCCTGCTTGCCTGGAGATGGCTGCACAACTGCCTGCAGATGTGAAATAGTGAGTGAATTCTTTATTTTGCTTTGCTTGCATGCACAGCTTTGATTTCTCTGTTGAACTGTCTTTATCTTGGCTCAAAAGTTGTCTTGCTTTTACACTTCTGATTCTCCCCCAAAACCACTGGGGGGTGCTCTGCATGTGACTGGATGGGGCTGAGCTGCTGGCAGGGGTTAGCCAGCAGCAACGTTTCACAAGCACAAAACCTCTGCCTGAACAGAGGACAAGAAAAAAAGAAAAAAAACCAAACAAACAACATGGAAACAAACATATGTTGCCTTTCTGCTTTTGAAATACTGAAACACAGAGTGGTTAAGAAACACATATGTCTTTTACTTCCTCTGAGATCCAAGGCTGTCCTGGTTCTGCACATGGTAGTGTGACCAGAGGCATCAGCTCAGTACTGAGGGCAAACCAGCAAGTGCTGTACACTTCTCTTTCTCCTCACCTGTCAAAAGGTGACTCTCCTCTCTGAATATAAATGTGTCTTCAGCCTCCAGTTTCTGCTGGCCCACTTGGGATGGATGAACTTCTAGATAAACAGCAGGATGAACATGCCTGAGGTTTCCCTTGGCTGTGCTAATGAGATGTTCCTGTAGAGGAAAATGCCTAGCAATGTCATATGCCTCATAGATAAAACTACTCAGCTAGTTAAACCAGCTAAAACTATTTAGCTAGAGACTCTAATTTTGATGAATGGAAATCAGACAAGATTATAAGCAGTCCTTGAGATTAGATGCAAAATCATGACCTAGCCTAATGAAAGAGGTCTCATTTGGAAATGAATTCAAATGCACAGATGAAAGTGATTCCCAGCAGTGTGTGTGCTCATTTGTGGTTGGTTACAGAGCCAAGGCTACTCCAGGTTTATGAAGTTATGTATCACACTTATGCTCCTGCGGAGCAGCCTGTCTAGTTTAACCTTCTAACATTACTGTATATTGTAATATATTCATCTGGGAGAGAGCCATTTAATTTACATTTTTAGATACCAAAATAGCATGTGAATTTCATCCACTGCAAGGTTTTGGCTCTGTAGATGCGCTCATTGCACACCAGAAGGTTCATGTTGAATCTGCTACTCTGACATTTTTGTCCTTTTCTATTATTGAAAAGATATGGAGGAGATGAGATGGGTCTGAACTGTGCTCTGAAGCTCTTACAACCTGGACAAATAACAAAGAAAGGGAGTAGCTGAGAAAAAAGGGAGTGAAGAGTGGGATTCAGCTTAAGGCAGTGTGACCCATGTCTCAGTCATCGTCTCTCTTTGAAACTGTGTGACTGATAAGCGTCTGGCAGCAACTTTAAAATGTCAAAAAGCTGCAGCAGATTTAGTGTATCCATTTAGTCTATTCATTTTGTGCTTTTTAACTTCCAACTCTGATTATTAAGAGGTTTGCATTCCCTGGGTGGGCTTCCTACCATGTGGGAAAACTCAAATGTCCTTGGTTTCTTTAATGTAGAAAGGGTCTGAACACAACCTCTGCCTCTGAGAAAGAGAGGACTTCGGAAAGGTAGGAGCATCTCCTGTCTGGGGTGTTCATGGACCTGGAGCCCGGCCCTCAGGCGCTGTCCTGGCCTCCTAAGTCAGTAGTAGTGTGACAGATTTCTGCCAAGCAGCTTTGTGGTTTAGAGAATGAATCAAAGGATTTCCCCTGCAGCTCCTGGTGTTTGTTATAAGAAGTTGCAATGTGTCTTGGCAGCCAAAAAGCTCCTGTTTCCTACAGTTCTGCTCCAGCTGAATGAAAACCACCTGAGGCAGGAAGTGAGTCCCTGCATGTATTGCACTAGGCAGATAAAAACTGAGAGAAGTTTGGGAAGCTTTCTAAATACTAAGCACAGAGTAGTAGGGGCAGAAATAGAAAACAAGAAGAAATACTTTGGTCTGCCTGATATCCTAGTGAAATGAGTTGCAAGCCTGAGGATTAAATCTGAAATCCCAGTCCTGGGTCTGAACTGCTAAGAGTTTTCCATCCCTAACTGAAGCTGTTTGTCCATGTTGGTATCTCTATATGAGATTTCTATTTTGAATAGATAAAATTCAAGCTACCTAGGTCAGGTGCTTAGTTCAACTAAATTTCAGCTGTGTACACTGGCTTTTGATGTTTCTTTACAATTAGGAACACCAGAAATGGTACTAGATTGTGGAGTAACAAGATTACCTTGGTGAGACTGTTAGGATGAGGTCCCCTTCCCCGCTAAATCCGTGTGGAGTCTCATATGCTCTCTTGCAGAAGAGACAAAAACAAGTAGTAATCGAATCAGACTGAAAGAAATCTAGCCATCTGCCCTGTGTCATGGTGACTAGAAGTTAGAAGATAAGCAAATTTACAAACCTAGGCTCAGAGAGGTTGCTTGTTTTTGGTCTTTATATATATTTCCCAGGAACTCTTATGGCCTCACTATAGCAGATAGCTTTCTGATAAATGCTAACGAAGTTACAAGAAACAGATCTGCCTTCTTGCTAATGAAAAACATAACAGTAAAAAGCTAGGGAAAACAAGCCACAACTGGTCCATTCACTTAATGGATTTTGATTATTGCCATTTACTGGAATATTTGGCTTTGGATCAGTCAGGAGCCATAAAGACACATGTTTTGTCTCTGTCAGGCACTTAAAACTAAATTTTAAGTGAGCCAGTGGTAACGTTACCTGATCACTGCACAAACTACAGATGACAGAGTGGGATGGTTTTGCTTTTACAGGATGGCCTTCAAAACAGTCATAGGTATTAAGATGACACCTACTATAGGAGATTCTGCATTGTTGAATGCCACAGGAACATCAGAAAATCAAGTGTTAGCGAATGCTTCAGGCATTCAGAACAAAAACTTGAGTTCCAATTTTCTATCCTGATTGCACCTTCCATCATGCAGGGCTGGGCCCCCCTTCATGGGAGAAGGTGGAGCTTCTCTTCCAAATGCTGCAGTCCTTGCAGGAATGTCCAATGCTCAATGCAATCACTGAGGATCTCAACTGCTGACCATGTTGCTTTGCAGGCTCAAGCCCTGTCATAAGCAATGGATCCCTTTCTCCATCCCCTCCCCTGGTATTAAGAAGGAAGATGGCAATGTGGCAATGGCTTCTAAATGCCTTGCTTGCTTGGTTGGCCAGGATGCATGCTGGATCTGAGAAGAACTATAATGTCAAGATTCTGCTGAGATTTCCTTGGAGGTTAACTAGGAAAGGAAAACTGGTATTAACCTCAACAGATTTGAGAAAATAGCAAGGCAAAAACAATAAGGTAAAACCGCTATCACTATAATATCCCACTTTCAGGAGAATGGAAAAAAGTAGAGCTTATACTATTCAGACCTAAGGCCAGCTGCAGCATGTCACACAGCCATTCTGCACTAGAGGAAGGTTGTGGGTTGGCTTCTCTGTGTTACTTAATCAGCTTTTTATTAATGGTATTGATACAATCTTGGAAAACAGGAGTATTTTTTACTCCATAAGCATTCTCTGCATTTTGAAGAAGCATGCTTACATCCAGGTTGTGTTGATTATGCAAAAGTTTCTGTTGCAGATATTGGTGCATGTAGGTTAGAACTGGTCCCTCCTGAGGGACCTGTTTATGAGAAATTTATTTGCTGGCACAATGGAGCTAAGAGTCTTTTCTCTTTTCCACACAAATCAGTTGCGTTTACTAGCTGGGTAAAAGGTGATAGTCTTGCCGCACCTCTCTATGTTGGACTGGAATGTGTTTACAGAGACCTGAGTTTGTTTTGACAAGGGCTGCCAGGTTGGGTAGTTCTGATACCTGTCGTTTGACAAACGAGAAGTACAGTTGTCCCCAAAGATTCATGATGAAACATTTGTGATGAGGAGTTAAGATGAGAAGTTGTGATGAGAAATTAGGAGATATTAAGCATGTTGCAAATACAGAAAGGACACAAATGGAAGTAAATTAATGTTTAACTATCTGTATAAGGTACACTGTTGTGGGCCTTATCAATAGATGTACCCATAGATGTGTACTCATCAATAGATGAATATAGTAGGTGGCTTAGAGAGTTTTTTTAAGTTCATTCTCATATTCATGCTTTAAAAGCCATGGGATCAGTTTGCTGACAAACCTCAGCTTCCTTAGTAGTGGAGGAGCATACAGACCAGCCCGCTGCTGGTTCCAGAAGCTCAGCAGAGCAGGTGTCATTGCTGCTGTTGACATTGCTTTGGGAACTTTCTTAGCAGCTGCAATGAAGTCCCTTAGCAAGCAAGAGACTGCAAGAAAGGAGCAGAATTCAGATTTCCTATCACTACCCCTATTGTTCCCTAGAAGTATCTTGCAATCCTTACAGGAAGTTTGAATGCCAGCTTCAGGCAGAGACTAAACTTGTAGCTATAATTAATTTGGAGCCCTTTGCCATATGCTTTCATTACTGCATGTTGAGAATCCTAGTAGATCAGTGCTGGGATGTAGGCACCCCTATTTCCAACAGGATCCTGCCAAACAAGTGGGTAGAAATCTCCTGCCATTGCCCCAGCGCAGGTGCAAGTCTTCTCTACTAATTTCCAGCATGGTTAAATTCCCAATTCAGTAGAATAGAAAACAACCCTTACAGAGCTTTTATTGTTTTCCTTTGCTGTTTGGCAATGCACGTACTCTTTAGTGCAACCAACTGCAGTGCCTGGCATTAATTTTGCTGGCTATCCCTGAACAACTGCTGACTATCTCTTTCTGCCTGATAGCTGCAGCCCTATTGTCAGACTGCTTTTTGGCTACAGCTTAAAAATGTGAGGCTCAGGGAGACAGGGTGTAGTGGGAAAAGAGAAAATAGCACTGAGCAGTAGAACAGACTGGTAGCCATGTTTTTCCATAGCTGAAAAATATGAGAGTGTTAAGATCTCTGATTAACAGTGAAAGCTTTATGAAGTTTACTAGAATTTATATTATGTTCTTATGGATCTGGGTAAATAATAAACATTTGTTACCATCAATCTGCGAGCTATGAAAGATCCCTTGTGTGCCAGGGAAAAGTTCACACCACAAGTTTTTAAGTTTATCAGGAGAGAAACAGAGCACACTTTTTAGGAACAGTGGGAGGAGAGTAAACAGTCTTTAACTAATATTGCACAAGCTGAATCCCTGTGATCTTTCTGTCGATGTAATGGGGCTTACATGACGAGGAGCAAGGGGTAGTCTAAGAAACAGTTCTCCCAGAGACAGGGTGAGAAATATATGTACAGAAATATTCTGTTTATTTTTCATAGAGAATAATTAAGTAAACCTAGAAACACATAAAAACAGTTTCCAACAGTTGAAAAAAGAAGTGAAAGAAGTTTTGGTGAAAAAGTTTTGAAGAAGTATTGGTGAAAGAAGTTTTATGTTGGAGAGCTTGCAGAGCAGAGGTCATTCAGGAGGAGCAGCTGGCTAAGTGTGAAATTGCTACTTAGAGCTTAAAAGACCAGAAGCTCGGAAGCTGGCACAAATAGCGAAGGGCATGGCTGAGAAACCTGAACACCAGCAGAGAGGAGCCCATCTCAGCCCAGACAAGGGGTTTGCAAGAAGAGACCAAAACCTCTGGTTGTCTTGTTGGTCATCTCTGGACTCTGCAGCTGGTTCACACACCAATTTTTTACCTTAAAGTACCACTTTTTCTAATTCAAGCCAAACTATGTATGTGTACAGCCTTATACATCCAAGAACTCAAGAGTATGCTGCACTATGGTGACATACTGCTGAGGGGAACTGTGACCTTTGTGGTTAATGTATGGCACTGCAGAAGTGGGGTCTGTGTTTAGTCGTCTCCTCCCCCACAGCCCACACTTACTGTATGATGGTTTTCAAGCAATTTTAGCTTTTCTGTGTATCAGTTTCCCTCTCTGTAAAACTGGGATAGCAACTCCTCCTCCTTTGTATTTAACAACTATGAAATTCTTGGCGGGCTTGAAATATGAACAGAAAAATCAAGGCCAAAATTAAAATACACAAATGAGATAATGAAGTGCTGACTTTCCTAATCCAAAACAGTAAAAAATGCTTAAATCTTTTATTCTCTTTGTCACACTGAAAGAGTCCAGGTACTTTTTAAAGTTTCTTGCTGTTTTCAGTTGGGGGCCCTGCTGAACATTTCTCTCGACTCCCAGATTGCAGTGATACAATCATTGAGAGTTTAGAAACCCAAAGCAATTTTCTGCCCTGATGCTGGGCCATGCTACTGTCAGCATGCTGACTTACTTTGGACAGCTGGAAGATATTGTTTCTTAATGCCAACTTTTGGAAGTCAGAGCTGATGATGCATGTTTACAGCACAGGCTGCTTCTGCTAAAGCCAGTAGCTGGATGAGTTACTGTGAAATGAGAATGTTTTCTGGCACTACGGGAGTCACTGCAGCAATTTTGGATCCTAGCAAAGAGCACTTGCTAAAGCTGCTTTCAGAGATGAGAAGCAGTGCTGGCTTTCTACTTGGATGAGCAACTCCATAACTTTGTCGAGGTAACAAGAAAAGCAGAGTGAAGCTATCTTGCAAGCGATACAGAATTAGGGCTGGTCCCTTTCTGTGGGTTTTTAAGCCTGCAGAGACCTTACAGTATTGTAAAGAGCAGTGGCAAGCCATGTGCATTGAAAGCAGGAGGAGTGTGATTGAAAAACATTGCTGCCTCGCAGGACATTGATCCACCAGGAAAATGGAGGCAAAAGACAGGAGCTGGGATGTGTGTCTTCACAAGTGAGGCTTTTCACAGCTATGTGCTGCTAAGGGGCAAGCCCTCTTAAAACTTCTCTTAGTCCAGGAAAATCTATCTCAGCTAAACTGATTCTGGAGGTTTTAGAAAACAGAAGTCTGTACTTTTTGTTCTTTTTTTTTTTGGTATCAGAAAGGGAAAAGTTGGTGAGAAATCAAGGAGACCAGCATCGTGCTACTGCCAGTACAAATTACCAAAAAGTCTCTCTGGTTTCTGGGTGACGCTAAACATGAAAATGACATCCTACACTTACTGATACGTGACCCTGGGCTGATGAAGCTTGAAACCTACAGGCAAAACTAGAGCAGAAAAACTGACTTGTTGCTGTGTCTTCCTTTTATGGAGAACACTGGTATTTTGAATGGACACAGGAAGACAGCTGAACAGGTTTAAAACTTGGACTTTGCAAGATTGAATAATGTCAGAGATAAAAGCTGCAATTGTTCAAAAATATGGTGCTTGGAGTGACTGTTTTTTAACTCCACTGTATAGATGAGCCAACATTTCTTATTTAAAGGGGGAAAAAAGGATTAATCAGTTTTAAGACTTGACAGCGTATGAACATCATTATACCATTCAGCATATTCCAGGCAAGAAATGCCACCCATCTGTTAGCACTATTGTTGAAGAAAGACATGCTTGTTTGAAAGACCTACAGGCATTGGACAATTTTCACAGCCCTTGTTAAACAGTCAATTGTCCTCGTTTTAAAATGTTGGAACCATGCTGCTGTTCTATTTAAAGTTTTGCTTGCTTCACATTCTAATCACTTCATCTTGGTTAAGCCTTTATTTGCAGGTTAAACCTTACAAAGTCATGACTTAACTCTCATCTGAAAAACTTTGGAGATTTTTGGTAGTCCTACGTTCAGGAATTCATTCTTCTTTCTGGAAGTGCTAAAGCATAAGCTTTACTAATAATTTAATTTGAAATAAGCAGAAATTGAGAATGTTTCTCTGCAGTTACTAATAATGTAATTTGAAGTATTTCTTTGTTCAGAATAATTTCATATTGTGCATTCTCTAGACGTTGAGGATATTTTTCAGAGCTCTTGCTGGACCTATGTTAATACCCATAGGAAGAGCTGTGCTGTCTGATTAACAGTGTTTGCTGCTGTTCTCAGAGCCAACCTCTCCTAACCATTACACTATGTGTACTACAAATTACTGGAACATCACAGACGCTAATACACTACTGACATCTTCAAAATACACCTGCTTAACCTTTACCCACAGTGGGCCACTCCAAGAACTCTTTCTGATCCCACTTTTGCAGAGAACATCTTCATCTCAGCCTTGTCCAGCATCCCATGCCCCGTTAGTGGTCTTCAGGTGAGATGAGCAGAGTGCTCTGTGATGTCTGGGCAATACAGCTGCTTGCATCCAATGGCTGTGCTATTTGTTTTTGATTCTGGCAATTTGTTCATTTCCCTATGCTTCACATTACAGGGTATCCTGCATCATGTATTAAGCAGTCACCACATATTCCTCACCTGGCTAACTCCATACACTGGGTGGGCACTCTGGCTGTGTTCTTTATTGTGCCAGGCACACAGCTTATACTGCATTTTTGCAAGCTGTATCTGGACTATTCCATCTACGTTCTCGTTGTGCAGTAGTTTTTCCAGAGCTGCTGTAAGTCAGATCACAGATATCCTGCACTCAGATGCCTGATTCAGTATCTCCAAGACCCCACTACTCTTAAGTTTTAGGGAGCAAAACCACACTTAAAAATTACAGCTCCTTTTCCAAAACTGCATGTCCCCACACCTAGTTTCATCTATTTCATCACCATTAGGGTCTTATTGTGATAGCTATGTTTCCTGTTTTCAAGCTTGAAAGAGCATTGCTGTAACCTTTTATAGTATTTGCTTTCTACCTGCATGGCTCGGCTTATATTGTAAATGGGATGCAGTTTTTCCAGTATTGATCATAACAGCTCTGCCATAGTAGTAAAGAAATACACATCATTTTGTTCTTGACCTATGTAGTTGTATTAATTTCACATATAATTTTAAAAATCATTGTTTTCAAACCTACAAGTAGCCTTATGTTTGAGTACAGCCTCTGTAGTGTTTGCTTCTGGATATATGACCTTGCTTTTGCCTGCATTAAATCTCCTAAATGTGGCTAACCAAAGTTTGATGAAGTTTAATAAAGTCTAAGAATGTGTCAGCTCTCTTATTGCTTGGACTTCCCATATAATTTATAGTTGCCTCTTGTCTGAAATCCTGTGGGTAGAACTACAAATTTACATTTAGTATTTTGCCCCTTACTGGCTGTTTGGCTTGCTCGAGGTATCATGTCTGATCATCTTCATTTGTTTAATACAACTAGAAGATTTCAGGAAAAACATGAGTAGCTTTGAGTATATTACAAAAAAAAAAAAAAAAAAAACAAAACCAAACCATAAAAAATTTACTGATGTTATGTTTATGGATTTTTTTCTGCCTCATCAATTCCAGAATTTGACTAGCTAACATGAAAAATTCTTTAGAGTGTAAATGAAAGGCCTCAGGTTAATTTACTTACCTTTTTTCTCCAAAAATTTCTGAAAAATGCATCTTACATGCATAAAGGACTGTTCACATAATCTAATATCAGTTCTGAATTTAATGTAAATTCAGATCAAAAGGAAGCAACACTGAAAGTACTGCAAAATTCTATTACAAATATTTTGGCCCCAAAATTAACTACTATTTCAAAGCATAAATTTATCATGAAAATGCATCTAGGATTGCAAGAATCTTGTGCCCCAATCACAAGTAATGTTAACTAGGAATGAGTCCGAGGCCTTACACTGTAAAAGATAATTAGGAGATTATGAATAAGGAGGTCAGTGAAGAAATCTTCGAAAATACTGAGAAAGATTTCAGAGTATTTAAATGAGGCTGGCAGTAGTAGAAATTTTGAGTTTTTCACAGCAACTATTTTTCATCTCACACTGAGCTATAATCCTCCTCTGAGCCTCCCACTGCACAAACGCGTGATACAAGTATTCAGGTTTAAAATTGGTACATGATCTATATCTTTATTATGAAAATAGTTGAGGAAATATTTTATTGTTATTTCTGGCTTGAAATTCATGACTACACTTAAAGTATTTCAGAGCATCAACAGTCACAGAAAACACCAAAGTCATGCAATAGATACATTACACGAGAGTAAAGATATTGGTAAAGGTCTTCCCTCAGACATACACCTAAACATGTACCCAAGTTTGGAGGGTACAAATTTCGAAAACCATAGTTCTTTTGTTTTGCTCCATTAAGTGTAAAAGTGACATATAGGCTTTGAAAATAAAAATAACATCTTCCCTAGTAAGAAATTTCTAGAATACCCTGCTAATTTACTATTGTAAATATCACATAATGTGGAGAAAAAATGGACTTGTAGAAGGTGTCCTAGTCAGGACATCAGATAAAAAAAGGAAGCCCATGGGTACACTTTCTGGGTCTGCCATGACAAGTGGAATATGTCTGAAGAAGCAGCGGTGTGTCTGGTAAGACTTCTGTGAGTTAGTCACACCAGCCTGCCTCTAAAATCATTGAAGAGGAACAGACATGCGAAGGATGCGAATCATACAGATGTTGTATGGCAAGCACCTAAGGCTGAGTGAAACACAATCCCTCAGTAAGATTATAGGTGTCACACTGAATTCCATTGTGCCACATTTCCCCCAGTTTAAAATGTATCTATTTCTTTCTTTCTGCTTCCTTACATCTGTTGGGCTTGTAGGCACACCTGCTAAAAGAAGTGTTGCTGGTTGCACACATATAAAACACAGTATGGAAGGGACCCCACACCTCAAGAGAAATAAATAAGAACTTCATTGAGTAGAAGTATGTTTATAAACCAGAAACAAACTATACAGTGGAACACCCTTAATGTCTACAAAAGTCAGCTCAAATCATTACAAGTAGAAGGAGCGGGTCTACAAAAGACTGCATTGTGTCAAGACACATGAAATAGCCCAGAAAAAATGTCATATTATTGCT
>JAOEHX010024262.1:0-24437 GCA_025448015.1 Bolborhynchus lineola | reverse complement strand
CAGTGATAGGACAAGGGGTAACGGGTTCAAACTTAAACAGGAGAAGTTTAGATTGGATATGAGGAAGAAGTTCTTTAGTGTAAGGGTGGTGAATGCGTTGCCCACAAAAGTTGTGAATGCTCCATCGCTAGTGGTGTTCAAGGCTGGGTTGGACAGACCCTTGGGCGGCATGGTTTAGTGTGAGGTGTTCCTGCCCATGGCAGGGGAATTGGAACTAGATGATCTTAAGGTCCTTTCCTACCCTAACTATTCTATGATTCTACAATTCTATGAAAAATACTTTTCTGTCAAAACTGAGATGAAGTATAATGTGAGGTCTTACAGAGGTTTCTCCAGAGTCTGGTTCTACTCAATATTTACATTAATTACTATGAAGATAATGGAATAGAGAAGACACTTATAAAGCTTGTAGATGACACTGCAGGAAACAGTTACAAGCACTTTACAAGAGAGCAGGCAAGCTAAAAATTATCTTGATAAATTGGAGAAATGGCTCAGAGTCAAAAAGATAAAATTCAATAAAGTGCAAAGTAGTAATCTGAGAAAGAAATAATCTAATGCTTATAAATGAGGGAACCTGTCTAGGCACCCATAGAGACACACGGTGTAAAGGACTACAAACAGAAAGGCAGATATCAATTGTAAAATGAGCAAATGTCATCCTGAGATACTTTAGCAAATACTCTGGCATACAAGGATATGAGGTGATGAACCTACTCCACTGGTATTGGTGGGCCTTCAAGAGCAGTTCATTCAATTAAGGAACTCAAGTCAAATTCTACATGAAAAAGGTTTAAAAAGCTAATAACATTAAGAAAGAAGTGAATTTAATGAGTTGTCTTAATGGAAGACACTTCATTTTTCATTTCATCTAGATACTAACACACCAATAGTCAGAAATTTCAACAAGTAAATAGTGATCTAGCCACAGCAAAGAGAAAATTTAAGGTCAGAAACAGATGAGGAAAAGCTAAGGATAAATCAGTGAGTGCACACTGCTACAATTCTTTCATGTTTGTCCAAAATAATGATACAGGAAGTGCCTACATGTACCAATTGGTGATTTGGAAAATCTCCATGATACAGAGTCTGCAAATTCAGAATAGAATTGTATTTGTTAACCATTTCAGTATGGCACGCATTCTAATTTACTAATCTGAAAAGGCTTTAAAATGTGTGTTCTGTTATATCTAGAGAATTAATTGCACTTTATAATATTACATGAAATGTATAAGCAACCAAGACACAATCTTTTATATAAAAATATAAATTCCTGGTAGTAACACTAATGAAAACACAAACTTCCAAGTGGTAAGGGATGTGGTGTGATGGAATTGTTCTTCCAGGCAGGATATAAGCCAAAGAGCTAAGAGAGAAGCTGGGCAACTTGATCAAGCCACCCTATTGCAATGTTCCTAAATGGTATAATTAGAGAAAGCAGGGAAAACAAAAAATCCTGAGCTTCAGCCAAGAGGTTACATCCCAGAATTTTGAGATTAGCAGTTGCAATGAGAAATGCTGGCCCAGGGAAGGCCCTTTCTCTCCTTAATCTTCAGACAGCTGGTCCCAGAAGAAGCCAGACCAGCATAAATACTGCTCTGTGTTCCACACTGGCCATATACTAATGGATAAGTAATCGTGTCATACTTCCACTCATAACCTGCCACTGGATTCACTGTGGTATTGTATCTGGGGGTAGAGAGACACAGCTGACATAGAAAACTAGTCAAACATAAGGACTTGTACTCTGCCTGTATGGGTGTTGTTAAGTTCCATCATTTAAATATAAAAATTCCTCAATTTTCTTTAAAGGAAATTTGACAATTCATCATTTGTACAATCTATTAGCATTAGGATAGTGCTCGGGAACCCTAGGCACAGAACAAGACCCTCAGTGCCAGATTCTAACACAGATGGAACAAAAAAGCAGTCCAAGATTTTATAGCTTAGGTATAAGAAGAGACAAGACAGAAGAATATAAATAAGACAGTATCAGCCTGGATGATAGGCAGCAGTGTCAGCATAATACTAGTTTAACTGTTGTCAACTATTCTGCAGACACTGTAGCAAGGGAGAATTTTAAGGAGCAAATTCACTTCTCAGGTAGTCGTGTTGTTGTTTCAAAGTAGATTTTTAGAATAATTCTAAATGTGATGCAAAATGTACATACTTGCAGAAACTCTCTTCATCAACTAAGTAGGACATTTTTTGCTTTAGGTCTCAACTTTATTTAGGTCTCAACTTTATTATTTTAGGTCTTTATTATTATTTTTTATAATTTTTGGTCTCAGCTTTGTTATCATCAAAACAGCTTAATAAATCTATAAAGAGGTTTTACATTATTATTAATGTAAAAAACCTAACATTTTAGCCATGTCAAAACAAGGTTGGTGGCTGGCCTAGGGTACTCTGGGTTATGTAGGTAAGCCAAAATGGATTTCTTGTTTGGATTTGCCAACCCTAGGAGGAGCAAACTTATAATACGCTAACAGCAAAACGCTCAAGCAAATGAAGTTCTTAAGTACTGAATTTACCTTCCTTTAAAAGGAAAATATGAAAAGAGAAACACAGGGTTATGTTTGTATATATATGGTAGGCTAGAAAGGGTGCTTATGGACAAACACTGACTATGTAACTTTTGGATCCAGCAGGGATACTTGCATGTTTGTTGACAAACACACTGAATGTTGTGGGAGTTTTTAAACCTTTAAAGCTCGTATTAATCTATAATTCTTTGTGAAGAGAATCAGGGAGGGAGGTACACTACACTTTGTTTTTTCCTTTTGCTACAGCTGATAGTAAGTGACACACAGTCTGCAAGACCTGAAGAGATCATTAGAGCAGATCTGCATTTAGCCTTGATCCAGCAAGTTATGTAGGAAATACAAAACGTTGCAACTGTTCTATTAAGACATTCTGTTAATGCATCTATTCATTATCACTAACACTCTTGTAGAGTTCTTCCACAGTGCAATTCAAATTTCTTGATGTTATATTTGGTTTAAATGCTTATACTGATAGCCTACATATGCCTCAGGGCTCATTACTACATAGGTACGGAGAACATTATTAAACCAACAGTACAATGAAAGAAACTACGGAGTATTGTGTTCTGCCAGATGTGTGAGAGCTATTACACCTTTGTTCCTATTACATGATTCACAGCTTCCTGTTGTTTTGTACTGTAAGGTTTCGTTTAATGAAAAATAAACGGGTTTAGGAGGCAATTTCCCATCAGTGAAGCAGAAAGCGTATTTTTACTTCAGCATGTGCAGGGCACTCAACACAGAAGGGCCCTACTTTATAAATAAGGCTTTTCTGGCATGGCTGCAACAGTAATTGCTATTACTGTTGTTTATATTTAAAAATTTATGCATAACGTGTCACAAATACGACCCCCAGTAAGGAAGAATCGAAGGAGAAAATAACTGCCCGGTACATTGAGGAAATCTTCAGTCAGACAATGCCATTTTTGAGCTGACCCTCCAAAAACATAAGAGCATTCCAAAAGCCCTAGTAACAGGGTCCAGTTATCATGGAACTGAATTCAGTGGGACTGAAAAATTATGGAGGTTCAGCATGAGTCAAGCTCTAAACCCCAGGTTGTGATAAGGGCAGTGTGGGACTGTTCTTCTACCCTCTATTAGCTTCATGCAAGGAAGCACATCAAAGCGACCTTCTGTATCTCCCCTCCATGTCCACAGCTTGAAAGGGAATTGGCAATGACTTTAATGAAGACAAATTGCTTTGACATGTTTGTTAGAGTTCGTTGGTTTTCACTATCACTTACCATTTCAAATCAAGCCAGATTAGACTGCAACCTAAAAGCTTCTGCAAAAAAGACCCTTGCCTTCTACACACATATGAAAGTTTAAATAATGAAAATTCTGGACACTTCTATACTTAAATGAAGAGATGGTTTACTGTCTCCCTGCAAATTCAGTGCAATCAGCAATGAGGCAAGGCTGACATAAATTGAGATGGCTTATAGGCAGTGATTCAAATTCAAGTAGAATATGTGGTATTTTGTAACCTTAACCTAAACACTGTATATTTTGTATAAATACAAGACTAGTTATCAAGATCATAAATATGAAGATGGAAAAATCTGTTTTTTAGTAGAGGCAGCTCAGAAGGTCCAATTGCAGAGAAAATCCTTACTGTATTTACATTTTATTTGAAAATACTCCAATAATCAAGATGCTGCAACTGCAAACAGTTTGTCTTAACAGCAGATATCAGGATCAGTTCACAACTGTTTACCCAACCCAGCCTTAACCAGTACTACTAGTAATAATTCCAGTGATGGTAGAATACATTAAATAACAAGATATTACTTCTGGAGTCCTCAGCAAATCTAGAATCAAATAACGAGCAGAGCCAGTATCTAACATGCATGCGTGCATGATTCCTCTGAACTCATGTAAACCTGAGTAGAACCTGCAGCAGTCTGTATCATCACAGAAAATACAAGTATATTTAAACATAGGCTATAATACCTTCTGAAGAATATTTAAAGACAATTTTCTCATAACATTTTGGATTAATTTCAATATATGGTTCAAAGCATATGGCCAAGATTCATTGGTTCATTACCTTTGTTTTTCCTATTTTATTCGAACTACATCAGTGTTGCACTGAGGTTTTCTCCTGACTGCATAGTACATGACATTCCATTTTTAAATAACAGAATGAAGTAGCAGCACTGCCTTTGGTTTGAAATATAACAAAACAGCATTATTACTTGTGTATGAAATCTAAAAATCACTGCACTATGACCTTAATTTTAATTGTCTTTTTCTTGAAAAAAAGGAGCCAAATCTCACCACTGAGAGAAAATCATTCAGTTATTTCTAGTGAGCTCCTAACTAATTCCTCAATGAGCAATGTGTTAGCTAGTAACACAGTCACTTATTTTTCCTCACACTGTGGGGAACAAGATATATATAGTTACATCTAGAGAATCATCTGTGGTTAAATTAACTTGACCTAAAGGAAGGTCCCTTGTTCCCCAGAAGTTAAACAGCAGATTTTAAAAGGAAACCATAAACATATTGGGTTTTTTTCTGTGTAAGCCTCCATTCATTACTCCAGTCCACTCTAGGCACCAATGTTGTCTTTAGTCCCTGACAGTACACTACTGGCTTGTTTGGTGAAATGATTGCATTAGCTTTGCTTGTATAAACAGAAAAACTCGAAAGAGTGTCTAGTAGCCTTCCATATATTCCATATTTTTTCTATTCTACCTAATATTTCTAACTTACATTTCGTAGGTATTTGTTATATAATGATGAATATTAGCATTTTCCACAAATATTCTTGTGTTATTCTAATGATTTTGCTATCTTATTTTCAGAGTCTAACCTTTACATCAAATAAGATGATCCCATACAAATCAGATTTGTGGTTATGTATGACTGGTGTAACTAAAACTCTCAAGGGAATATGAGAAATAAAAACTTTTCAAGATTTTCCTGCATGAACTATTGCTACCAAAGACAGTACTTATAATTTCATTACTGAAAATGGAAAAGTGACATTTATTTTCACAGGCTCTGTTCTTCAGCAATGTTAAGATTAATTTAAAAAAAAAAACAAAAAAAAAAAAAAACCAAAAAAAAACAAAACAAAACCCAAACAGTAACAGTATGAAATCAAAAAGTTTCCATGAGAAAATCTGAATCTTTTTTTATCCCTGTGCTCAGACCCAGAAGGCCAGGGTCCCTTTTCTTGTTTTAACCTTAATCAGTCACATAGCCAGACAGGATGCAATGTTCACTCAAAAAAATCACTATAGATCCTACTCAGACATATATTCCCCTCTTCCCTTATCTTTCCATTCTTGCATAGGTATTCTGATAGTACGGGATGCTTTGCACTGGCACAGAAGACAGTTACATCAAATCAATGTTCAGCAATTCAAAACATTCAACCAGTCTCAACATCTCTCCCAGACTATTTAGCAAGGTTATACTCTTAATAACTTATCTTCAGAAATAATGACATTTGTATTATAGAACTGAAAAAGTGAAGGCACTTTACAGATAAGTGTCATTTATTCAAAATACGTCCATGTCAAAAATCATTTTATAGGTGCCCTTTAGATGCAGGCACATCTCCATGTTTTAGCAATTATTCATCATTTACACATTCATAATTTGGGAGAGTTTTGAACTCAAAATGAGTAAGAAGCCTACACACTGCCTCAAATGGCTGAACAAGCTTTGATAACACTTCATCGCTAAGAGACTTGAAATAAATTAAATAATGAGTAGGGAAGCTTGAACCTTCCTTAGTCTGTCTGTGAACACAGTGAAAAGTAGCAACAGTCTCCCAAATCTAGGATATAAGACAGAAATCTGTCTCACAGTCACAAATCTCCTGTTACCATAGTGATGGGGATGGAGCAAATGACTAAAAATACCTGGTCTTATTCACACTGTCTTAGGAATGTGACCTAAATGACATATAACACATGAGAAATTAATTACATTTACTAGGAGCCAAAACTGAGAAGCAGATAATGTGCAAGTATGATGCTTGGTCTGCTGCTCAAACGAGACCATATTCCCAAAGGTGAAGCTTGAACAGAGCTGCATATATGGAAGAACATATATGAAAAATTATGATAAAAAGAAACCCCATGTAGGTTATTAATGAACCAACAGCATCAATTAAACAGGGGTTTCTCTCACTAAATAAAGCTATATTTTAAGAGTTATTTCAAATTGCTTTTATGTATAAATGAACTGTAACCTCCAAAGATCACTCCCTGCAAGAATCAGCCAGCTGTGATGACTGTCAAAGTTAGGAAGCCACAGAGGCACAAATTCATGTTTAGACCAGCTTTGGTTCATAGCACCTACATATGTCAGTAGAAACCAAGAGTGTGCTACTAATGTGCTAGAAGAGAAACTGCAAGTGGCATCTCCCATCTCAATTTGTGAGGTGCCTGAAGAGGCTGTCTCCATAAGTCCCACCAAGGAGCTGCTGCTTTACACTGAGAGCAGGGCATTACAGACTCCTCCACTGACTACCCTGGGAAAAAGAAAATCCAGAAGGAAAATGAGACTCTAGAGTGATTTGAAGGGCTTAACCAGTTACAATTTTACTTCATCAAAATAGAGCAAATTAATATGAATTTAACATTTCAGAAAAATACATTTGCCTTATAAGGCAGATTTTGCATCCTAACCTTTGAAAACTATAAAGATAAAACAACAAAAAAAGACTAGATCTTACCACATCTACAAACACAGAAACTTTGAAGGTATAAATTTAAGACTTCCTAGTAAAGCTTCAGTGGTTCACCCATCAACCAGCATTCCATTACAGTACGAAGAGTAATAAAAACTTTTCACTCAGTCATCATTAGACAGTCTGTTTTAGAAGTTATGTTATGGGTTATGTTTTAGGAATTAATTGGTTGCATTGATTTATATTCTTTTCCCTAACACATGGGAAAAATCAAATTTTATCTATATCCTTTTTTTTAATTATGCGATGTTTGGAATGTAAGACCTGATTATGGAATTTAGAAGTCAAAACTGAAACTATGCCATGAATCTTCAGATTATATGATTTGCATTAGCAAGGCAGTCAGAGGGGACTCAAAGCCTACCCACTGAATATGTTCAAATTAAGTATTACAATCCTCCTACTTTTTCCTGAACTACAAAGCTTTCTGAGTGCAGAATTAAAGGACTGAATGGAAATGGGAGTCAAGATATAAGCAATTAATACATATCAAGGCAGAAGAATCAATTAGAGAGTAATTCCAGTATTTAGTGGGTTATATATTTTTTCTTTCAATGTTAATGCCTATTTCAAAAGAAAAATAAAAAAAATAGTGACATAAGTCCAACTTGCAGTATCATATTTCGATGCATTGTTGAAAATTCATACTAATCCTTTTTTTCTAAGCTTTTTTTCATGAGGAAAGCTTTTTTCTAGTGTATGCACTCATCCAATCTCAAATACCCTCTGTGATGAGATGGCCACATCTTACTCAGAAAAGGATTGTGAAGGGCATTGGATCAGACAAAAAGGAACTTTAGATTAAATTTTGCAGTCTAAAATGTTTTTTGTTTCCTTAATATCTTCATATAATCCTTGGGGTGATAAGGACTACACAAATAGAAACATTCAGAAGGAAGCAGAAGGGAGTAAGTAGAGCATCTGGAGCTAATGAACAGGTAGTTTTGGTATTAGCCAACTATTTCCTCTTATTTGAACATTGCTCTGCTTATGTATCAGAAGAAACAGCCTTTGTGTCTGTGCCTCCTTGATTATGACTTCAAGATATTGCCATTTATGCTTCTACTGACCATTGCTATTAATTCTACTGTGCGTGTCTATGAATTTTCTAACATATACATGAATATTTATCTACTGCTCTTGGTTAACTATACAGTGAGACATCAAACTGATGAGGAAACAGGGGAAACAAACACAGGTATGAAAAAGTAGTTCCATGAATAAAATAATGGATGGTACACGGATTGCTCAAAAAAAAAAAAAAAAAAAAAAATCTGCAGAGGGATCCTCTTTAAAGAGTCTCTCTAACAGTTGATTGTATTTATTTCTTTATAGGAGACAATAAAGTGCTAGTCATTTTCCACACAATAACACAAAAATGAAATTGGACAATAATACTAGGAAAAAAAAATCTTGTCAAAAATGAAGAAAAGGATTAAATGCTAAGAAAATTGTGATGATCCTGAGTTTTGCACTTTGTCACCTACTATCTCACTACAAATCTTCTCTTCCTCACAGTTTGTGACACTGCCAATCATTTAACTGTTAACAAATTAACTAATTTCTTTATCAAGTGACCAGGAGAATCTCTTTCTTCAAGCGAAATTCTATAGTTCTGCAGTTGCAGAATGACGTCTTAGAAATGCAGCTGTGCATATGGAGACTGCAGCTGTGCATATGGAGACACGAAATCTTCCTTGCACCACAGATTTTTAAATAATTGTGTTGCAGACATGGAATATTTCTTAAGAATACACAGATCACTGAAATTAAAATAAAAGATAATTAAATCAAAAAATTGGATTACTTATGTTTTGTCTTGTCCATCTGGTCCTCTAATTCAAAATACCAACGTGGTGTAGAGAGATGCAGGCGATCATTTTACAGTAGTGCATTACAACTGCTGGTAAGAATGGTCCATGCCTGACTTGTAGACAGTAATTACAAATATGTTTCACTTTCATGACTGCAAAAAACAAGCAGAAGGTGACTAAATAAACAAATGAGGAGGTGGAACTAAGAGCTGTGAGAAAATCTTAAAAAAAAAAAAAAAAAGCATGAACATATTCCATTAAAATTCCATTAAAAATACATCTTTATTTTCTACAGCCCAGGAGTAAATATAAAGAAATGCTGACCCACCTCATCATTAATTATATGAGTGACAAAAAATTCCTCTCCTCCAGTATATAAAGAGAAGGAATATTTTGTAACAGTTGATGATTACCAAATAATATAACTTGATTTTTATTACCCTATTTTGGGATTCTGGAAAAATAATAAAATAGATTATTTAATGGATGACTTAGTTCCTACTTGACCCACTTATCTGAATTATGTCCAAGTTTTCTTATGGTATTCTTCTTAGGTAGGAGGCTTAGATGTCACCAGAAAAAAATTAAATATTTACTGAAGTTATGCAGCCTCTATTAACACTCAACCTGAAATGTGCAAAAGCTCTTTTAAATTCATATAAACTCTGAGATAGAAGACTGTGTATTAGAGCATTCTAGTATGTCATACCTCAGGAACTGTCATTTCATTTAGCAATGCTAGATGACAAACATGAAAAGCAGTAATTATATTATAGAGTCCATGATTTTTTTTTTTTTTTTTTTTCAGTAATTGAAGCTTAAAACAGAGTAGGGGAAGAGTGCAGTAAACAGTCTGCTAGTTACAGCCTGTTTCTCTACCTGAAAAACTGCAAGCCCCAGGATTAACAGTACAATATACATATACATCAAGACTCTCTGAAGGCAGAGGGATCAAATGTCACCCAGGCCATTCTCTTCTAGAAACTAATAGAGAGCTTTCTTGAAGTCAAGTGATGCAAATAAGTCCCAGAAGAGCACTCACTCTCACTGAATTCTCCCTAACCTTGAAGGTGCAGAATAGCCATAACAGATAGACTAGCTGAGCATAGAACTAGAATCGCAGAATCAACTAGGTTGGAAAAGACCTTTAAAATCATGTTCAATGATTACTGCAGGGCTTCCAAGACTATCACTAAGCCGTATCGCTGAGGGTCTCATCTACACATTTTTTTAACATGCCCAGGGATGATGATCCCACCACTTCCCTGGGAAGCCTGTTCCAATACCTGGTTATCCTCTCTGTGAAGAAATTTTTGTAGAAAATAATAATAATAAAGAGTTCTTACACTACTGGAATATAAGTGGTACATGAATTAAGCATTCAAGACATTATCTTAATCTTTACTTTCGTGAGTGCCCTATGTTCAAGCCACTCTCTTACGTACCTTTGAATGCAAATGATTGCTTTAAGCACTCTTCTACCATTAGGACTCTTTCTACAATTGTAAGAAGCTTCAGACTTCCAGATGAGTTACATTTTTCTTCTGAGTTTGAAAGTTAAAGTGTTTGTCACTAGGAATCAAAGTACAGAATATTAATTTTTCAGTTTGGTGGACAAATGCTTGAACTACATATCAAAATTCTAGAAGACAAATTGTAATATGCACCTAAAATAATTACAGAATCACTTAGAATCCTTTCATTTACATGAATCGCTTGAAAAGACTGAAAAAGAACTGTTGGTCATTTACCATCTACAATAAGAGAATTAACATCCAAGTCTGCTTGCCAACTCTTCTGCTGCAGCTGCATAGATCTGCACAATGCCCATGGCTTTATAAACTACAAGGATTAAGTTATTATTTTCAACATTGCTAATATTTTGGATTCCTATCCCACTGTACAGGTTTTGTACAAAATGGAGAACACAGAAAGTCATATTTTGTGTGAAAATACACTATTTTAAAAAAATGAATTTGAGTAAGACTAAAAAAAATAACTTGCCTAGCAACTCCTACAATTGAACTGGTAATAAGAACTATAGCAGAGAAACACATCGAAACCCTTAAGTGTCTTCTCTCTGAATACTAACTTCCATTGATTTTCTTAATGGGTACTCATTACAGTTGCCATAAAATTCCACCCTACCCCCCAAAAAAAAGAAAAAAGATTTTACAAGAGCTGCATTGAAACAGAAATGTATTCAAACCAATCCTTTTCAGAAGAACACACCTGGAAATACTGTATTAGATTTTCCTGTCAAAACCAGATAGCAGAAACAGCAGAAAAGCCAAGATATTCAAAACTTGTATTGTTGTACATGGTTTTGCTACAGCAAAATTACTGAAAGTCATTTTAAACCCCTGACAGCTCTCAACTTGGTCTTAATACAGATGAGTAGAAAGGAACTCTTCAAAGTTCCATCTTTCCAGTTCTCCTATATGATTACTTCACTATGTTCCACGATGAGGAAATGATCAAAATCTATATGATGAATAATCAAAATGCTAGATAGATTTTGCATTTCAAGCAGTGTAACTGGCAGAAATCTAAAATGTAGCTGAGTACTTTTCATTCACCATATTTAGAGCTTCTTTTTCTCTGAATGTACAATTGCGAATAGAAATAGTAATTGTATAGTTCAGGTCATAAGTAGCTGTCTGCTGTAAAGTCAGTTGTAATTTTACTTACCACATCCAGATTGTGCCAAGACTAAACCAATCTGCTTGAAATATCATTGAATTAAGGGGGAAATGTTTTTGATGTTTAGTCTTAATTAAGGTGCTAGTCAGATAAAATGCTTGAAAAATTGAGATGAGTATTTCTCAGATCTTGCCTTTTGCCTTTTTTTTTTTTTTTTTTTTTTTTTTTTTTGTCTTGTTTTTGCTTGGTTGGTTTTGAGGTTATAATATATAGGGGACTTTTAAACAAAATAACTTAGATTATTAATTCCAAAATGATTATTTTCTGGTATCCTGTAGACTTTATCCCTTTAATCAAAAGTCTGCAGGATTTTTCATCAGACCATCCTCTAATATTTAAAAAATATTATTTGCACTTATTCATCATTCCACTTTATCCCACAAAGACAAATCTCTTCCATCAATCTTGATCTCTACTGGCTAAAAAATCTTTCAGGTATTTCATATAACCTCACAGCATGGAACCACAATTTCACCACTCACTTATAACTTGATGCACCCTCTAACCTTTCCCGCTGAACAAAGCAGTGAACCCTCTACCAGCTTAATTCAGTTCCATACCAGGAGAGGCTCTGCATTTATTACTTTTCACAGAGATTGTATCAGAGAACAGCAGCATTTTAATCTGCATATAGGGTTTCAAAGAAATCACAGTTTCATAGGTTGTAAAGAAACACCCTGAATGGACTTACCAACATGTTTCTAGATAGATCTGGCCAGTTTGCAAGCTATGCCTATCTACTTGGAGACATGAGAATGTGCCAAAGGTTGCATATCTGAACTGATCAAATCCAACATCTTTGAAGACCAAGGAACATTATGTAAGATGGACAGGAAGGGAACCACCTCATTTATTGGATACATGGGCATATAGAATATACACAGTATCTCTGTGTATTATTTTTTTTTAGATTTTGAGAAAAAGTTTATCACAGACAATTGCTTATGTTGCTTGGGAAGGCAGCTCTCAGTTTGCTATCTTACAGGAAGAAAAGTTTGAAATTTTTTCTTAACTTTCATTTTTTTCCCCCCACATTTCTGTCAGATTCCAGGTACAGTTAGACTTTTCAAGCAACATCCCTAAATCACTATGTAAGTTAAGGTAGACATAGTTTATATGGGGAAGGTGGGGCACTTGGGAAGAAGGAGAGAAATTCTTCCTAAAATGAATCATAAAATTGTTTCTGTTGGAAGAGACCTTAAAGTCCTGTGCAACCTGACCTTTAACATATTAGTTTAGTTATTTTTATATGAAAGAGCATTTCAGAACAACTATAATTTTGAAACCATTACATTCTTTCTTAGGCCCAGGGAAATTGTGAATGCTCCATCACTGGCAGTGTTCAAGGCCAGGTTGGACAGAGCCTTGGGTGATATGGTTTAGTGGGAGGTGCCTCTGCCCATGGCAAGGGGGTTGGAACCAGATGATCTTAAGGTCTTTTCCAACCCTAACTATCTATGATTCTATGATAAAAATGATATGAAAGATATGGACAAGTGGCTTTTTGAAAGATCGAGTGTACAATCAAATCTTCACTTAGGTACAGCAGCTGTCTGCACTACAGATGTCTTTGTAAAATCAAATTCATGCTGCAGATCTGATGGTAATGTATTGAATGGCTCTTCCTACTGAATTATACATGAGACAATTTTTTTTTTATAAACTCAGAATTTAATTTCATGCAATTTACATATTCTGATTAATAGTGCTGTGTACAGATACATTTAATATTCTCTAGCACTGCTGTATAAATAATGTCTTATATCAATATTTTGTGCCATTCTTAAAGATTAATTTATTTTGAGGCTGTATTCAGGTTGCACTAATCTTTTTCTTATATTCCACAAAAAATACACACTAAACTACCTCTTGCTTAACGTGATTTCTCCCTGTTACACTATCTGTAATGATTATTTTTACAGGAAAAATTGTTGTTTTAATAGAAAAAAATAGCTAGCAAGGAAAAAAAGAAAAGTAGGTTTTATTTAATAAGTGTTTAGAACATATTAGAGCAGAACAAATACTAAGCGTGATGTTTGAAAAGGAATTTCTATCAAACAGTTTATCTGAATTAATATATATTCCATCACTTACAAATTTTAGTTCGGATAATTCTACTAATTAGTTTTGGCTGATATTGGAGTATTTTGTATGCCCCACTTATAAAAGCTGTTTGCCCATCTGTTAATAGGTTGGAAGTGATTAAGGGACACTTATTTTGGCTGTTGCAAAGGCCAAATCATTTTAAAGCTGCAAATATGTGACAAAATCAGCTAAAGGTTTGCCAAGTTCAGGACCTGATTTTCTTAAAGAGTTGTGGTGTCTGCTTCCTTTCCCTCCTGCCTAAAGTATCTATGAGTTTCCAGTATATAAAAGCAAAATTAAGCCTATATGATAGGCAACGCTTATTATATATTTGTTTAAACAAAGGTTTCAATAAACTTTGAATATTTTTCAGATCTCTAGCTAAAAGAATTTCTACTGTTTGTATATTAACTTTGAAGTATTGCTTCTGAGATTTTAACAAAAGTGTGTAATGTAATCAGTATCACTGTACTTTAATATCCATGCCTTCTCTTCCTATCTATCGTTTCAACAATGTGCATAAAAGAAGAGAAAAATAAGTCGATACAGGTAGCATCAGAGAAAAAGAAGAAAAAAAAAGATGGTAAAGAATTTGTATCAAAAGGACAGGCATGGGCAGTGAGTTGAGAATCAACAGCAAACAAAAAACCCTATGGCAAAAGATTTATGTGTGCCATTATTGTGAGATAATCACAGACTTCAGTTCCATCTGGGGAAGGGTATTTCAGTCATACATTTAACTTACATGAAGACCACAATTAGCCTTGTACAGAGAGCTGGAATAACTCCTGCATATCATTTACATCCTATGGTCTACCTGAAGGCAAATTTCACTTGTCAAATTATACCCTGTTTTTCTTCATATATTGAATTTGTTGCTTTACAGTTTCAGGACAGAACCTAAGCGGACCCTCCATATGAAAAGTAGTAGTGAAGTTGTGAAAAGAGTCTTCAAACAGATATTCTAACTGTGGTTTTTCTGCAAGCCCCTGAATAATTTTTTTTCCTTGGCTGGATTTGGACTGTAATACCAAAGGGAAAAGACTAATAATTAACCCTAGACTTATACGCTTCACCCACAGATTTAATTTTATAAATGAGAAACATAAAGTGCTACCCACATACGTTAAAAACATATCACCTGCTTTGTACTACTTCAATGGAAAATCTGTCAAGGACTTTCTTTAATGATTATATGTCATAAAAATTCAACAAATGAAAGGATTATCACTGAAATCATATTAATCTGCAAAGGATTAACAGCCTACTGTTGAAAGACTTCATGAACTGCAATAGGAGAGGATCTGAAGAAAAAAAAATGCAAAGAGTTTTTCGCATAAATAGTGAAGAAGGACTGTAGAGGTTGAAAGCAGCAAAAGTGAAAATGAACTGAAACAAAAAATGGGGATGTGAATCAAACACTTCAGAACTGAAAATACAACAAAACCATAGAAAATATGCTGACAACTGTAACTTCCATACCACCTGTATTTATTTTCATTTTTTCTGTGACCAGTTGCACTCTCATTATCATTTATCATTTTAATTAATTTAAACAGATTTAGATACATTATATGAAATGGCTTGCTTAA
The DNA here is from genome assembly GCA_025448015.1 of Bolborhynchus lineola. Lineage (NCBI taxonomy): Eukaryota > Metazoa > Chordata > Aves > Psittaciformes > Psittacidae > Bolborhynchus > Bolborhynchus lineola. Next base: position 8,986 of record JAOEHX010024262.1, on the reverse strand, counting down.
ATCGTGAAATAGAATTTTGTTGAACATTTTGAACTAAATAAAACACTGAGAATGAAGTCCTGATTTCCAACTAATACACACTTCTTTAAGTGATAGGAAGACCCCCCACAGTTTATAAAATACTTTATCTTCAACAGTACACAACTTAGCTTTTAGAATTTTAAGGCACAAACAGATTGTTTTATCTCTGTAATATCTTCTCTGCCTGTAGGACATTAATAAAATCATGGCCAGACATTTCTTGTTATTTAATGGCCAACAGAGTTCATTTCATTAAACCTCATTCAGCAGTTATCCATATTCATGAAGACACTTAAGGATGTGTTTGATTTTAGCTTTAGTAGGATTTAAGGGTATGCTTAAAGTTAGGCACATACTTAAAATGTTATGCTGAATTTGGATGGAGCCAATTGCATGCTTATCTGAGCTAAAGTTAAAATTAAGCATATGCTTAAGTGTTTTGCTGAATACAGATGGAGTGCTGAACTGGAGCCCAGTGATTACTCATAAGTGTCAGTATGTTCTCAATCCAGAAATTATCACTTTACAAATAAAATCTGAAGATATGCATATACATAATCAATGTATGGCTGAGCAGAATTTTGATGACCAGCTAATTACAATTCATGCAGACATAAATTAATAAGGTGATGAAACACTGCTTAAACTCAAAGGAACCTCCCAAATTATTCACTCAGGGTATACACAGAAGACAAAAGATGACAGTAAACCAACATGGAGTTATGAAGACAAGCTATAAGGACAGGCACAACAGCTTTCACTTCCAGTTGAAGACATGATTTTTAACCTCAGTTTGCCCAGTTTAGTAGGTCTCAAGTCCTAATACTAAAATTTGCCTAGTTTACTGAAGCTACAGTGATGTTGATGGGAAGTTAATATGCACATTAAACAGATATCGTTCATCACATAGAAGAATCCAGAATCACCATTCTGAGTTTTTGCAACTTAATGACATTGAGAATACATGGAGTCTACATGGAAACATATAAATGTATGACTAAGATCTACTCATGCTTTCTAATGCCTTTGTCAGTTTTCAACATTCATTATCAAAAGAAAAACACTGAAATATATATTTGAAAGTACGTCTGTTTCATCTGCTCTCATTTTTACCAATGGTGAATAGGAAAAAAGAACCTCATATTCCTCCTTTCTGACTTAGTACTTGATGCAGTGCTCTTCTTTTTATTGGCTTGAAAGTCTACCATAATTTGAAAAGACGGAAGAAAGATCTAGTGAATTAGATAGGTAAAATCTAACGCATCTTATAACAGCCATATATTTCAAGAACTGCAAGTATAATTTAAAAGGTTCTGAATTTAGACAGGACCTAGAGCTTTAAGGAGCAAACCTAAAAAGTTCAAAGAAATAAACCCAACTCTAATCAGTAACAGCAAATGTTAAGGATGAACCTAGCAATACTTTGCTTTAAGCTTAGATGCACAGGTTCTAAAAGGGGAAATCATATTTTCACATTTCCAAGCCCTCAATGACTATTCTCTGTCCTTCTATCTTAGAATCCTAACAGTGCTTTCATTTAATGAATTATGAAAGCACAAAACCCACAAACATTTGCTATCACTTGAAAAATCAGGGTGTTGGCTTTTGCTGTGATGTATTTTTGATCTGGCTACCTCTGAAAGGATACATTGTCTGTAAAAGACTCAGAGGAAAAACAAAACCAAACCAAAAAAAAAAAAAACAAGACAACCCACAAAATCAAAAAAACACAGTATATAACTGAAGCATGCAACTACAACCTCCTCAGAGGTCCCTGCCATTTTAATTCCCATGCCCCTAAAACACAGCAATAAACAAACCATGTTAACAGATATCTGGCACCAAAATACCACCCATGCCAATATGCTCGTCCTAGAAATGGCCAACAAAGGAATATAAGCAGGCATAAGAAACATGACACTTTCAAGACTGATTCATACCCTTTATAGACTTCTGATTACCAGCAGTTCAGTAACAGAGTTAGAGGCAGCATCTATACTGTAATAGCCAGTGAATAACAAACATCAAAATGCCTAATTCCTTTTTGATCCCTTTTCTGTTTCCAGACTTTGCAACACCCATAGCTGCCAGATCCACAATTCAATTATGGACTATATGAAAAATATTTTTTGCATTTTTGTTCTAAATTTGCTACCTGATCATTTCATCTGAGCCCTCTAGTTCTTGAGCTAGAAAAACAATATATATTATTCTTTATTAGCCTTTCCCCTACTTTCAAGATTTTATTCCTGATCCATTGCCTCTGTTTTATAGTTATGATACTTCTGGTTATGACATATAGGTTTTATGATACTGGATCAATGGATGGTAAAATGGTATTTGACATCCATTATCTGCAAATACAGCATGAAACATTTTCTCACCTGATGACTCCCAGCTTATTTTAGTCTGTTTTATGACAGAAACTATGCCACATCTCTGGCAATCCCCTACACTACCTCTTCTAAATTTCTATTTTTTGGTTGGTTTAGGACAGAATGAGTAGCATGTGGTATTTAAGACAAGGGTGTACTATGGATGTAGTAAGTACTCTACCCCTATCAGCAGCCAGCTCCACAGGTACCTTGATATTCTTAGGAAATTACAATTAAGCTATCAGCACTACAGCTGGTCCCTTGTATATTTTAGGATCATCAGTCACCAGCGCAATTACCTATTATCTTCTGTGAGAGTTATAATGCATGCACATGCTCAGGAATAGTCCTATTTAGTACCTTATTTTGTAGGTGTATAGTTCTTTGTTCATTTTTTTATTAAGTTCTGTGTCATCACTGAGTAGTCTTGTCCACTTTGGTTGGCTTTTATACTAGCTTGCTGTATTTTGGTCTTAGCTTCTTGTTTTAACCTAAGTATTTGAGTATCAAAGTTGCTCCTCCCAGAACTAGAGTGGCTAAAGCCAACCACATCCCCTTTCATCCATTTAGAAACCCTGTCAGACATGTAAGGCATATGCTGAAAGGCAAACTACATTTCAGTTCATGTGAACTAAAGCCAAGCTAATGCCTAATAAAGTCACCATCTATGATTTAATATGAAGTTGAAATGATATTTCATGTGCAGTTGAGATGTGACTAGTTATTTTAATGTAGTCTGGATGTTAACATCAGCTCTCTGTGAGATAACCTGAGGAAGGAGTGGACATAGAGTTGCAATAAGCATGCTATCTGCATAAAACCTCAAGAGGCATTCTCCAAAAAAGAATTTCTGGGCAAAGATCCAACACTACAGTAAGTGACTTTGCACATGTCTGGGTATAAATGTATGAATTTAGAGCAAGATAGATGATAACTTCCTAAGTTATTTCAAATGCATTTTAGTAATTCACATGAGATTTCACAAATGCAATCAAGACATTGTCCAAGGGACTCAGGTCCTTCAGCTGTGCCTATCAGTATGTGATACTGATTATGAGATGACAATAGCAACTAAAATCCTACTATGCATGTGATCAGTATGTGGCAGGACCAGATATCTGAGTATCTCTGATATTCACGAGTCAAGGTTCAAACACAAATATTGCTCATTTAAAAAATTAACCTTTCTTGAAAATAAACCTTTTATCAGCTGACTGCTATCCATGAGGCTTAATACAGATAAGTGAAAATGATTCTTCATCTGCATTTTTTCTCAAGTAAAGTATACTTTATTTTCTTAAAGTAAGTTGACCATATAGGTTTAAGTACATTCCTTTTAAACAATAAGGAGAAATCATACCATCAACCCCTGAAAACTGGAAGTTGAGAAATACACAGAAAGGTTCTTTATAGTTTGCAGTCACCAGGCTGTTTGATAATGCTATTACAAAGGAGCCAAATGGCTTTGTCTTCTCGGAATCTTCCGTATAAAACAGTGCAGCGAAGCATGTGTTTGACTCAGAATGAGCGGTTCCCACTTCATGCTATGATGACCCACTTGCCAGAAAAAAACGCACACACCTCACACCCCCCAAACTATCTCTTCTGCAGTGTTCATACAACATTTTAATTCCATAACACTATTTATGCTGGTCTACTAACTCAGTGTGTAGCTACCCTTCAAACAGCCACTGTCCCTCTAGATTTCCATTTGTTACTTAGAGACATTCAGAAGTTTGCAATTTTCCTTCACTTCCCAAACTACCTTTCAGGTCTCCTGTATGTGGTCTAGTAGGTTGCGTATGCTTTCATGTGAGGCTACCTCGTGCCTTTGAATTTAATGCTTTATTCTGCTTGAGACAAGGGTGGCCTGCAATAAAGACCTTGCATCCACTTCACAAGACACCTGTTATCTTCTTCGCCAACCTGCCAAATCTTCTATTGCTTCCCAGTCCTGCTGCTCCCCAGCCCACTGCACCATCTGCACAGCAGGTATTCAGAGATAAACTTACAAAGTGTTATAAGTCTCAGCTTTGTCTCAGAGCCAGTGCTGCTTAGTGAGCAGAATAATTATTCTGGAATAAAAGTAATTTTTATTGAAGAATAATGTCTACATGGAAAGCTACTTCAGAATCAGGAGTAACAAACTAATTTATTCCATTCCAGCTCTGCTAGTCTGCTTCTTCTTTTCTACAGGACCTAAGATTTGTTTGTGAATACTTTAAATTTTCTTACTAGGACAGGATATATATGGATATAATAATAATCTTAATCTACAAAAGGAATTAAAAAAATCAAAACATAATTTAAAAGTTTCTAGCTGTTTCTGAAATGCAGAACTCTGATGACTTAAAAAGACTGTCCAAATGTAAAAATGAACAACCATTTGCAATAAGCCTTTTACAATAAGAATCAGAAGCAACTGGATGAAGAGCGTCATATGAAAGACTGGAAGAAGTGGCAAGGTTGCAACCAGAGAAAAAATTTAGGTCATGTGTTATAGTTAGTGGTACCACACCACAGAAATTCAATATCTCAATCTTGGTCCCAGTGTCCCACAATATTGGACACTACTTGAATATGATAACGCTCAATTATCTCAGATAATTCACAGTTGCACTAAAACTTCAAGAGAGAACCGTGGAATACAGACAGATGAAGTAACACAAGAAAACAATGAAGTGATTTTGATTAGCACAACACAGAGTTGTCGCAGTACATCAGGAGCTTAATGGTTGCTACTTGAGAACAGATGCAGTAAAGGTTAATCTTAGGAATGAATGTAAAGTGTGCACAAGAGGTTGTTTTGGACAATCTACAAGGAGTTTCTACAAAGCCTACAGGGTAGCACAGAAAAAACACCTGCAGTTTCATGCTACAGCATCGAAACTGGCATCATTCATCAATGGGAAGAACAGAAGATGATCATTCTATTGTGAATCAGAGATGATAGAGTGGAAAAGGATGGTTCATATTTTGTTCAATTTAGATTATTACAGTATTCTGTCTAAACTGGTGAATTTGAACCATGGAAGCACTTTGCATGATAAACAGCAGGACTCCTTACCAGCCTTGAATCATAATGCAGGAATGGGTAATTCAACACTAGCTTTAAAAAAGGTTACAATTTAAATAACTTTCTCCTGTTTTAGGTCAAGTGCAAACTCCTACTACAGTGTAAATTGCAAGCAAACCAAGCTATCTCAGCTCTTAGAACTCCACAGCTATAGTCTATCTCTTCCCAAAGAAAATAAATCAATAAAACAAAAAAATGTCATTCTGCCAACACAACACCTTCTCTATAACCCATTCTTCCTCATGTGCCCTTTGGGGAAAGGTTTTATTAAGAATATTTTAAAATTTAATGAACTGCTCTCACTTTCTTGTTTCTGTTAATTTTTCAGTGAACACACAAAAGTCTTTCTGAGACAATACCCCTGGTGTGTACATGTAAGCAAATCTGCGGGCACTTTCAAAGTATACATTCTGGTTTATCCAGATTCACAAGCTAAAGTGATATTTTGACTTTCTTATTAAAGGAAATGCAATTAGACATGGAAATACTATGTAAGGCGATTTTCTTTCACATGAAACATTCACTAAGAAACATGTCTTTGTACATGATATATATTCTGCTCCTTCTTTCCCATTTGTTTGATTTTCAATCCAGGTTAGCTTTTCTTCTTGGTAGATTTGACATTGTAGCTGGCGTTCATCAAATAACAATGGCATGAAGCAAGCACAGATGTTTACATGGTAATGTACCTACCAGTAACATGGGTATTGAAAATACAAAGCAGAATCAAAGTTGAAAATAGTTGAAAGGATTTACTTGTGAAAACAATGTAACTGCATTAGCAATACAAGGCTATCATCATAGAATTACAAAATGGTTTGCACTGGAAGGGACTTTAAAGATCACCTAGTTCCAACCCTCCTGCTATGGGCAGGGATGCCTTTAGACCAGGTTGCTCAAACTCCTGTCCAACCTGGTCTGGAACACTTCAAGGGATGGGGTGGCCACAGCTTCCTTGGGCAACCTGAGCTTCTTTCAAGAAGGTCGCTTGGATATGTTTGTGTATACAAATCAAGAATACTAAATTTGGATAATGTGAGTACACTTTGCTTTTAATCACCGTCGGTCTAAGCTTGTAGCAGAGACTAAATATGATGTCTTTGGGCATTCTATTAACATTGACAAAAGACTTAGGAATACAATAGTGCCATTGAAATGTCTCTTAGAGACATGCTGCTACCGTCCCTGTTGCAAACCTTGAATCTTTTTGACTGATCAGTGCTTTTAATAAAACATTTAATGAAATATTACCGAAACAGTCTTATCTTCAACAAGTCTATTCCATACTGTAAATTTTAGACTCCGTGTCTTTGCTGATGAATGTTATCCAAGAGATCTTTGGACACTCATGTTTTCTTCTACTGTTTTCAAACCAAAAACAACATGAGTCCCTGGTTTGCACATGATTTCTGAGGCCACTTGTAAAATACAAAACTGAAGATGGAGAACAACTAAATCTCAAAATGCAACCATAAGTTTAGCATGCATAGATGCATTTATTTACCATTTCAAACCTTTTTTTTCAAACACAATAAAAAAATAATTTCTTAACTATTTGACTTTTTTTCTTAACTATTCAAATATATATTTTTTTACATTAATCCAATTCTAACACTGATTTAGTTCTATTAGTGTTCAGAATAAGAGTGTACCGGTGAAGTGACATAGCTTGAAAATGGCACCAATAAACCTGGAAAATCAAGACATCATATAGGAAAAGAACTTGATGACACTGTAGACTGGAGTTAGAGTGAACAGTAAAAGTGCAAGTTTAAAAATTGATTAATGAGAAGAAATTCTATACAAGTTTCTTTACTTAGAAATAACAGTAGAGAAGAAAGACATGGTGGTCTTGGCAATTTCCAGCATGACAATAAGCCATAGCTAAGTATAATCAAATTTGATCCTAGAAACAGCAGACAAGGAAAAGCTTAATGCTACTCTGTGAATTGTTGTATTCTGTGTCACTATGGTCACTCAGTATTCCAGGAAGGTGAATTCTGTCTGGTTAAAGTGCAGATAAATGGCTGTGAGGACAATGAGGGCAATGAAGAGTTCTCACAGGAGAGGAAAAATACAGTTTCACCTTCTCAGACGAAAGAGGCAAAGGTTGACAGTGGACACAATTGATTCAGGCAGGAGGGGGTGTAAAAAGTCAAGAAGGAAAAATACCTATAGCACCAAATGGAATTTTGACAAAATAGAGTAAGTACAAACTGACCTTGCTTAAGTTTAGGATGGAAACTGAAGGTTTCTGAGCACCATATGAAACAAGAGCTGTTTTTCCATGGAAGTAGTGGGACAAAAAAACCAACCAACCAACCAACCAAAAAATGAGGTTAAAACCAGTTTTTAATAAATATCTGAATGGTACAGACACCTATAACAAGGTCCTGGCTCGATTCATTAGGTGAAATCAGTCCAAAGTCACTATCTTTGTGAATTAACTGACTGTTGGGACAATTTACAAAGAGAACTGAATTATAGTACAAAAAGAAAAGTTCTTGCTTATACAAAGGCTCGGTTCAGAGTGTTTTTCAAAGAACACAGAGAACAGTTATCTGACTTTTTCAAAGAACACAGAGAACAGTTATCTGACTATCTATCTGAGGGTGCCTCATTTAAAAATAACTATCATTATAAGATGCTTTTAGGGGTAATATCTGGAATATGGAAGAGATGTTAGGATTTCAACAGCCACTATCCAGAATCATGTCCAATTCAATTTAAGCTAGCAAGTTTTCTCTCTTCTTTTATATTGTGCTTTATTCACAGATATATACTCCTTTAAAGAAAAAAAAAAATTAAACTTCCACTATTGTTTCTTGCAAGCCTTTAAGCCTTCAGAAGTGTTTTACAAAAGGCTAAAATTCTGTCAAGGACTTTTTCATCCAATGATGAAAGATGAAAAACACTAGGGAAAGTTGACCAGGTAAAGAATGCTGTGATACAATGCCTAATATTCATGCCATGCTCATCTATTTTCTTATCCCTACCTTCTTCAACCTCTGTCAGGAGGTTGCCATTGCTGCCAGTTAGATTTAACATTCTCTCTAGTGTACCATAATTTAATTCTTGTAGGGAACTGACGGTAGTCTCAAGGCTGCTACCAAGAGAGGTGAGTTTCCTAACTACTAGGTTACTTAAGACTGAATGACCTCCTAGACTATATTTAAAAAAAAAATATAACAGCAAATTCTCTTCTATATTTGATAGAGCAGGCACATCATACCATTATGAAACATAGAATCATACAATCATAGAATAGTTAGGGTTGGAAAAGACCTTAAGATCATTTAGCTCCAACCCCCCTGCCATGGGCAGGGACACCTCACACTTAAACATGTTGCCAAAGGCTCTGACAACCCCAGCCTTGAACACTGCCAGAGATGGAGCATGCACAACTTCCTTGGGCAACCCATTCCAGTGCCTCACCACCCCAACTGTAAAGAACTTCTTCCTTACATATAATCTAAACTTACCCTGTTGAAGTTTAAACCCATTACCTGTTGTA
>JAOEHX010024261.1:0-26696 GCA_025448015.1 Bolborhynchus lineola | reverse complement strand
GGCCCTCCTCTGGACTTGTTCCAACAGTTCCATGTCCTTCTGATGTTGAGGACACCAGAACTGCACACAGTACTCCAGGTGAGGTCTCACAGGAGCAGAGTAGAGGGGCAGGATCACCTCCCTCAACCTACTGGTCACGTTCCTTTTGATGCAGCTCAGGATACTGTTGGCTTTTTGGGCTGTGAGTGCACATTGAAGCCGGCTCATGTTAAGTTTCTCATTGACCAACACCCTAAGTCCTTCTCCGCAGGGCTGCTCTCAATCTCTTCTCTGCCCAACCTGTAGCTGTGCCTGGGATTGCTCTGACCCTGGTGTAGGACCTTGCACGTGGCATGGTTGAACTTCATGAGGTCGGTATCAGCCCACCTCACAAGTGTGTCAAGGTCCCTACATGTGGCAAGGATTTATTTGATCTGGACGTGTAGGTCTCTGTTTCCTGCCTAGTGAAGACCTGCAGACCAGGCAGAGGGATGCTTATGTTTGCCCACAGCCCCTCTGTTACTTCGCTGTAGACATATGTGCTAAATGGGTTGATTGGGCTGGATTGGTCAAAGTGACATGGCGTGAGCCAACTGAAGAAGCAGTGGCACAGGAAGAGCCAATGATCAACTGTGGCAACTTACTGCCTGGGTATTCCCAAGAGGGGAAGAAGGAAGAGAATACATATATGTATATAAAAATAAATGTATCTCTGTGTGTAAATATATGTATATATGTATTTATCCATGTATCTGTGTATAAATATGTGTATTTATATGTATAGACATATTTATACATATGGATGTGTATATATATGTCTGTATATGTGTGTATATATGTATTCATTATATACATATACATATATATATATGTGTGTATATGTGTGTGTGTGTGTATATATACATACCCTGTATAACCTGGCTACCCTTTAAAAGAGGGATGCTGCATCCAAGCTCTCCATGGGAGCAGTGACACTGAGAGTAGCAGGGATTAGCCAGGATACTTCCCAGCAGTGTCTGTGCTTGCTGGGGAGGGCACACACTGATCCAGGCTCCAACAAGGTTGTTAAGCTGAAGCAAGCCCCAGACTTTACATTACAGGGCTCACACAGCTTGGAAGTCCACCCTTGTCTGTGATTGCTGCATCTGAGCCACCAACTGGCAGCTCAGGGCAAGACACCTGGGAGCTAGAAACCGAAAGGAGAAGCAGCATGGCAGAGAGTGGAGTTTATCAGGCTGAGACTCATGGGGCTGCTTCTGGGTTTGGAGCCCTGCAGGAGAAGTGCATCCCCTCAGATATATTTTGTCTCATTTTTTAAGTCTGAGCCTGCTTAGCTTGCACTCAATTCATCATATGCACCCTTTGGACTAAATTTCTGAAGCAAAATGCGTGATATTACAGCAGAGTTGGGTTTCTTGCTTTACTAGATTATGTCATCATATTGATGTATGGACGCTAAAGAACGCATCTGTCTTGATTTATTCACTACAAGTAGGCAACTCTCTCTTTGTTTTCCAAATTCTAAGCAATGCAGGCCATTAATTTAAATGTATGGCTCTCTCAAGTGCTATTTTAATTGCATTTCAATTCCACCTTAAAGGGCCAGGAAATAATAAAGCTAGGTATTATGTACACTTTGAAATGCTGAGAGATGTAGGGGGAATAGACAGCTCCTGCAATTAGTTTGCTGTCCCGCATTGCTCAGTTCCCGAGTATGCCATTTGTTTGATTAATGAATGGTGTTTCTTTCTGTAAAAGTCAACAATTTCAATATTGTTTTCCATTAGAAACTATTTGTTCCTTGCTTGTGGATTAAGGAGAAAGTTCTTTAGCACCTCTCCCACATGCTGGCCACATCATTAATCAGAGCAGCCTCTCCTGACCTGGAGGGAAGGAAGCTGTAATGTGCACATTATGTGTGCATGTCTCAGTCACTCTGCCTGCCGATTCCTGTCTGTATTACTGTGTTGCCTGCCCAGCGCCTCTTCCCAATGAACCTCTCCTGGCCTTCTCTTCTCACCGTCCTTTCTCTCTTCACTTGTCTTCTCCCCCTCCTCCGTTTTGGTGGGTGTGCTGTGTGGGAAGCCCATGTGCCCATACAGGGCAGCCCTTGGTGTTGCAGGGCAGCTTGCCCAGCCAGTGGATAGCAAAGGCTTGGTGCCATATCAGCCTCAGTAACAGGGTAGAGATTCACACCTCAAACTCACAAACCTGGTAGAACCATTAGTACCCTCACTTTCATGTTCAGCTTGCCGGCATTAAAAGCCGCATTGCTCATGGTCCTCATGCCAACTTCTGCCCTGTGGACTCCAGGAACCACTGCAGAAGGGGTATCTTTGCAAGGAGATGAGAAGCCACAGAGCTGAGTGGCAAGATCTGGATGTCACTGTCATTTCATGCCCATTCTTCCATGGGGATATCCTGTTTAAGCAGCTTGTTTTATTCCCACTCAGCATTTATCAACAGAGCTTTAAACTTTCCCCTCTCAGTCAATGCTGTCTTATGAGAGGTTTCTCTTGATAGGGAGATCATGTTGTGGTCTAGCAGCTGCATCCTGCTTCTGCAGGTGGTGGTCACGCTGAGTCCGTCAGAAGCACCTCCTGTCAGCATTTCTTTCTATACACCACTTTCCTTTCTTAACAGGAAAAAATCAGAGCAAAATTGTAGGACTGAAAGCTTTTTTAATGTTCCCATTAATCTTCTTACTAGAGGTACTGAAAATATATATTTTTGAAATACAGGAAGAACTTTCTAATAAAGAAGTCTGCTTCTGGCTTCCTGCAGCACTTGTTTTTCCAGCCTCACTTCTTTCCACTCAGAGAGTGCAAAGGGGCTAGAGCCCCCCTTCAGCCCCAGTCCATCTTCACAATTAGGTTTCCAGGGCTGGGGCAAAGCCATACTCTCTGCAAGTGTAGCAGAGGACGGCTTTCCAAGCAGTTTCTACTCTGCTGAGGAAATGCTTTTGGTTTCAGAAGGCTCCTGGTTGTTTCTGAGCTTTGTCAGAGACTTGGTGTGTAACCTGAGGCATGACATGGTGCTGCTGACATGGACAGCAGTTGTGTTTCAGCTGCAGCTTGCCTTTGTGAATTCAGCCCTCAGCCTTCCTCTTCCCCATTTCCAATATGTTGCTAATAGTATTTCAGAACTCCAGAAATGGACAAGCACTCACAAAGAGTTCAAGAAGTTGAAGGTTTTAGAGGATGCAGAGGCACATACATTTAAAGTTAAAGTTAGTATACAAGAATATATTTGAGAGAGCCGTAGCTGTTACAGAAGTCACTATTTCGTGAGACCTCACTTGGAGTACTGTCTACAGTCCTGGTGTCCTCAACATCAGAAGGACATGGAACTGTTGGAACAAGTCCAGAGGAGGGCCACGAGAATGATCAGGGGACTGGAGTACCTCCTGTATGAGGATGGGTTGAGGAAGTTGGGGCTGTTCAGCCCGGAAAAGAGAAGGCTGTGTGGAGACCTCACAGCAGCCTTCCAGTATCTGAAGAGGGACTGTAGGGATGCTGGGGATGGACTCTTCATTAGGGGCTGTAGTGACAGGACAAGGAGTAATGGGTTCAAACTTAAACAGGGGAGGTTTAGATTGGATATAAGGAAGAAGTTCTTTACTGTAAGGGTGGTGAGGCACTGGAATGGGTTGCCCAGGGAGGTTTTGTATGCTCCATCCCTGGAATGTTCAAGGCCAGGCTGGACAGAGCCTTGGGTGACATGTTTTAGTGTGAGGTGTCTCTGCCTATGGCAGGGGGCTGGAATTGGATGATCTTAAGGTCCTTTCCAACCCTAACTATTCTATGATCATACCTATCAGAACTTCCTGGTCTGATAACCTCCATGAGATGGGAGCCTTGCTGTCCGACTGCTTTGGTTTCAGTGGTTCTCTAGATTATGACATAATTCTTATGGAAAACCCGTCAATTAAACCAGTTCTTATTGTAAATGTTAGCTTGTCAGTTCTCTGTTGATTACATGCTCTCTTTACATCATTTTATTGCAGTTGATACTCTGGTAATCATGCATCATGGTTAAAATAGACATATATATAGATAGATACACACAAATGCATATACACACATATGTATATATGTAAATATGTCTTTTTTCAATTCGAAATAGATTGTCTGCTTTTAAGGAGTATTCTCTATGCTTAATTTTTTCTTTGTTTCTGGAGGTACTTCTGTCCATATGTCTGTTGGAGAACAGAGCAAAGCTCTTAAGTAATTACATTTAAAATACAGCAGAACCAATATTTGAACATATTTTCCAATAGCTTGTGCAATGATCAATGCAGACGTGATGAGGATGAAATACAGGTGCTTTAGCTTTGGAGTCATGTGGAGCTGATATGACCTGGGCTGTGATTTCCTTTCCAGTTTTACACAGCTTTATTTTGCTCAGTTGTTTTGTATATGGTAGAAACCAGGAAAGAGATTTATTGGTTTGAGCAGTGCTGAAGTGTGGGAAATCAAAGCTAATTGCTACTGTCCTGCTTTATACCTGGTTGTGCTGAGATCTCTGGGGATTAACTATATTAATTTATACTTCTATTGTTCAAACTTGCAGAACATTTTGCCCTCAACAATTGTTGGTTCAGTTCTTTGTGTTTCCTCACAAAAGGGAATGGTTTATGTGCTCATAGCCTAGTCTACACTGTAGTGAAAAGTTGTTATTCAGTACTACATGTACAGCCTCTGTGCATGAGAACTGGAGACTGGCATGTGACAGCTCTTATAAACTGCAGTGTATTGAGCATCAAAAAGAGCCTCTGCTAGTTGAGCTGCTAAAATTAATAGCAGTCAGGATGAAACTTTTGCATCTCTGGGATTGCTGCCTTGTCTGTTTTCTACAGTAATGTTGTCATTCTCATTTTCTTTGAAGCTTCTTTGAACCATCATCCCCTTCTCACAAATAGTTCCATATGGAGTCTGAAACACTGGCAGAAGTGCCTAGAGGCAAGTGGATAAGCAGCTCAGCAGCACAGCTACTGATCCAGCAGACTTGGTGCTGCATCCTTAGGCTTTCATTTTCTCTGCATCACAAGCCAGGACCCAGGTAAAAGCAAAGTTTTAGGAGTGGAAGGGCAAGAAATAGAAGTAATAGACCCAAATGATAGAGTGATATTTGATATCTTATGTTGCTCCTGAAGAAGAGTTAAAAAGGTAAAGCAGTACAAGGCTTTGCTGCTATGTGTCATACCATGCCTTGTATAGTTTCCTTCTCTCAACAGAGTGTTTCTGATGTTTTGCTTTGAAAGCCTGTTAATCCCTGGAAACATATTTCACCACTGTAGTTGATGCAGAGCTGTCTTAACTGTGTGAAAGCTTTTTGCAGCTTATGTTTGAGCCTCTGTGCCTTTTTCCCCTTCTTTTTGGGAGAAGAATCAGTCTATCTGAATATACAGATATATTGTAAATATTTTTTCTCACTAAATATCAACATACTTGGAAATCTTTTACTACAGATAGGTTCATGAAGGCATAGAATCAGAATGCTAAAGCCTGTGCAATGGGAATAGAAGAGTTATTCCTCTGTTTATTTAGGCATTCTTTCTCACTGAACAGATTTTAGGTAAAGAGTTTATTTTCAAAAGGCAGCTTTGTGTGCCTATTCCTTTTTGGCTTTATAACACTCCCCATCTCCTCAAAATAAAGCTTTTGAAGTAATATCTAGTCTGGAAGACTGGGTGACTTTGTGTGCTCTAATGGTACAAGAATGAAGAGCTAGTGTTTTTGAGTGCAGGAATTCTTTTCATCCTGATTTCCTACGGAAACAAGGCTATGATCACATACAATGTGCATGCTGATTTCTCTTCTCATTTCTGTTACTGCCCAATTTCAATCAGACTTACAGGGAGTTGGAGATGCTGGAGATAAGAAATTCCATAAAATCAGGTAGCTGCATAGAAGGTTTTCCGAGGACAGGATGTTTTTTTAAGGGAAAATTTTGTAGCTCAAACTAACAGTAGTAGAAGATAAACCCTTATGAATGATTCTGCTTTGGGAAAGATTTTACTTGGAACTGGCACGTCTCAGACTAAAGAAATTCGGACACAGCATGACTAAATGATAAAGTGACGAATGAAATTCAGTCCATAGTTAGGTTCTCCTGGCTTAAAAAGGATGTAGTAGAACAAGGATGATCAGAAGTTTCAGAAGAGTGATTAAATAACCTAACACTCTTCATCTTGACAATGAATGACTGGGGGTAAGGTGAGTAGCAAGGATACAATACAGTTCTATAAAATAAGGAGGTCATGAAGAAAGTGAATGGGTAGGACTGTACATTGTTTGATAAAATTCCATTTGAAGTTTCCTAGGACTCGTATTGTTGGGAATCTAGCCTAAAAACTGAAGGCAGAGAGATGGTCTTTTCCCAGAACTAGTAGGTAGTGTGTGGGACTCACTGCTTCAGCACATTATGTGAGTCAGGGGGTTTTATTGGCAGTAAGGGTGAATGAAGAAATCCAGAGAAGGAAAATCTGTCAGAGATGAATGTAAAGATACAACCTCTGGCTTAGAAGTTCCTGAGTTGCAGACTTCTGGAAGCTGGAGACTGGTAAGGGGAAGAAGAGGAGAAAAAAAGGGAGCTAAAGATAGCTACTCTGAACTGTTGTCAGAGACAGAATACAAGAGCAGAAGGCCATTTAGTCAGACATGGTGCAGTTTCTGTGATGGAACTTCAGGACTCAGGTTTGCAGGAAACCTTGGTATTATAATACCTTGTGGAATAACCTTGTGTCCTGGGTTCAGCAGTAGCAGTCATTTTTCTCCTTCTTAGTAGTTGGTGCAGTGCTGTGTTTTTGACTTTCAGCCTGGGAACAGTGCTGGTAACACCGATGGTTTCAGTTGCTGCTCAGTAGTGTTCACTCTGCCCAAGGACTTTCTCATGCTCTGCCAGGGAAGAGGGGAAGCCGGGAGGAAGCAGAGCCAGGACACCTGACCCAAACTGACCAAAGAGGTATTCCATACCACAGCACGTCATGCCCACTGTATAAAGTGGGGGCAGTTACCCAGAAGGGTGGGATCACTGCTAGGTCAAGCTGGGTATCGGTTGGCGGGTGATGAGCGGTTGTATTCTCTTCCCTTATTATTTCTCTTATCATTATTACTGGTGGTAGCAGTAGTGGTTTGTGTTATACCTTAGTTACTGGACTGTTCTTATCTCAACCTGTGGGAGTTGCATTCTCTTAATTCTCCTCCCCATCCCTCTGGGAGTGGGGGGGATGAAGTGGGGAGTGAGAGAGCAGCTGCATGGTTCTGAGTTACGGCTGGGCTTAAACCATGACGCCTTGTTAGATCATCAGTGGTTTTTTGAATGCATCTTGACTTCACTAGCTGCTAAACACTTCAGTGAGGGAATATTGACCATGATGAATAGTTTCCTCCTTTGTATGAATGGACAATTCGCTCTCCTGAAGCCCCACAAGATACTCTCTCAAATAGTGGCCATGTACCATTCTTGGGTTTTATTAATTAAAGTTTTAGATAAATCTTGCCTTTTCAGCCCATGCAGACAATTAAAAGCTACAAAGGGATGTAAATGAAGGTTTAAAAGCGTGGATAGAAAACATGTAGTTCACAGAGTTTGTTCCCACAGTTGGAATACCTGGACAAGTTATTGTGGTTTTTCTAGTGCGTGTCCCATGTGCCTCAGCCCTGACCTGAAGAAAAGTTCAGACTCTGGGTCAAACAGAGCTGAAGACACATACATAAATCAATGACTTGTTTTAGTGCCACGTTAAAACAACATGAGTGGCTGGCTTTTCTGACCCCTCCTCTCTTTCATTTAATGTGCTGCTTTGGCTCTTCTTTAAAGAGGGCTCTGTAGAGTAATTTCAGCTCTTATCAGCTTGCTGACAGCTATATGAGCTGGCTCCAGGCAATCACTGCCGGCGTGTGAAACATCCCATCCTTACAGTGAAACAGTCCTGGAGAGAGTTAAAGCAAATGGGTGGTGGAGTTTACCTGTGGGTGGTGCAGCTCACATAAAAGAGATGGGATTTAGTTCTTGTTAGCCAATTAAACGCAACTTCAGTGTCTGAACACTGGAAGCTCTTTGAGCATGATGAGATTTTTACAAGTCCTTTTAATTTTTCCAACTTCCAGCTGCAGTTCTTTCCCTGATGAGGGTACAGCTTCTGTCTTCGTGTTCTTCAGGCTTATCATTATCAAACTTAAACGAACTTTCATCTCTCTGCCATTTGTAGCATTTTAAGGAGCGCGATCGGAGAGGCTCAACCTGCTTTCATCCTCTCAGAGTGCTTCAGTGGAGCTCAGGGTCCCCCATAAATGTCAGGCCTGGACAATTTGCCATCTTATCAGATGCAGGGAAGTTCGTTCCAGCCCTCTCACCCTTCCCCCAGAGGAAAGATTTGTTGCTGCAAACGGCAGAGGAAAGAGAAAACTTTGTCCTGGCTTACAGCCAGGATCACCATGGGAGTTGTAGAATCCCTGGCATTTATATATGAGCCTTTCATTGCTCCCCCTGTCCCCTCTGCATTTCTTATCCTACTTTTCCCCCCTCCCTGTTGTCTGCCCTGCCCTGGTGCTTTTCAGAATGAAGCAAACTCTTTTAATGCTTGTTGTATTACAGCGGGATCTTCATGGCATGTCTGAGAAAGAGCTCTGCAATTTGAGAGCTATCAGCACCTCAGTGAATGATTTTTATAGGATGTGGCTGGGCTGCCTTTGTACCTGGGTTTGCACCCTCTAAACAACAAAAGGGTGAACTTCAAGTGTCAGAGAGAAACGATGCTGGTTGAAGACCCTATTATTACTATGTTTTTAAGATTAGATTTTAAGTCTGTGTTTTATGTTGTTTCAAAGGGGACTTCTGGTACTTACCCTTTGCAAGTTGCTATGCGCAGCTTGGATAGACTACAGATAAACCCAAATGATCCAAAAATTGGAAAGGCATGTACTTCTTTTAGAAAGAATATTTGAAAATACTCTGTGTCATGCACATGAAGCAGTGCAGTTAAGTGGATGATTGAGCATCTCTCCTGGTGTTCCACTCATTCTTTGTTACTCTGTGTTCTCCCTCTGCTGCTGCTTAGTCTGTACCACATCATATTTCGTTACCAAATTCTCGTGCTCTCTTTACCCCTTATTACTGAACATGTTACAACTTTAGCTTTTACCTATAGATACAATGCATTGCTGTATTAATTTGCATGTGAGTATATTACATAGTAGTAGTATATACACCTTGGCTTTGTATCCGTTTTAGTGATGAGTGGATAGAGGAATAAATAACAGGAAGTCAAGTCATAATACTAATATAATACCAATAGTGGAATTTAGGAGACCTGGTTCCTGTTTTAATGACTAAATGAAATGTGTCTTACAATGGAGTAGGAATATTTGTCTTTTAAGTTAGAAAGGTCTTGCATGTCTTATAGAAACAATCTGCTGCCAGATAATCTTCAGATGGCTTTTTACTTTAATCATTGTAAATTGTGAAGAAATATGTGGCAGTTTTAGATGGATGACTGTACATAGGAAAATTATCTATCTCTGTTAGAAATGGAAAGGTGGGCTCTGCTAGAAATATACTGTAATGGCTTTTGGTTTGCAAAAGAAGCAACCCCCTTGTATCTGAGGGTTGGCTCCTTCCTTTTCCCTCTGCTCCTCTGTTTTTTTGTCTTTCTCTTTGCATTAGCTGACAAATTTGAATGATTGTCAGGAATGAAAATGGCTCCTAGCATTAGTTGTCTTTGAATGCATATGCTATCCTCGTGGCTTAAATCTGTACAGATGCTCTGGACAGGAGGATTGCAGAGGGTGTGCATCTGCAGGGATACTTATAGTGGAGTGGGGAATCATGAACAGAAGTTAGATTATGGTTATGCTTAAGAAATATAGTTTCCTGCAGCCAGGCTCAGCCAGTAATGGAATTCTGGTCCCAGGGGATCCACAGGATATTTCATCTTGGTTTCCCTGCATAGGAGATTCTACCATAAAATCCTTCCTGGCACTGTAGGAAACAATAGCAAAAAACGGCAGTGGTGCCTGTTGAGGCATTGGGAAAACTTTCCTGATTCTGAATCTGGTGATGAGGTGAAGCCTGAGCATGAATGCAGCACCCATTGACCAGCTATCTGAACAACAGTGGTAAGCAAGCAGCACTAAGCCTGGGCTCTGAGCTCTTTCTCTCACCACTTGTTTCGTTTCTGTTGGTTGCTACCTGTGTTTAGTAGCCAGTGCTTCAGGAAATCTCCATCTATTCCCTGGGGCCATGTTATGTATCTATTGAGGGGAGAGGGAAACAACTCCTTCCTCACAGTGTAATACAGGAGGAATAGGCAAACACTGGTCATTGGTGTACTTCCCATCTTTTTTTGGATGGCAAAGACTTCTGTAATAAGCTTCAGTGGTTATCTTTGAGATTACTATTTCTTTTTTACAAACTTTGGCTTTATGCAGTAAGGAATATTCCTCTTTAGCATGCTGTTTCAGATGTTTACCAAGAAGAACTAACTTGTGTTGCCATCTATCAATTATTTTGTCCATGAAAAATCTTCAGTCCTGTTCACTTGCAGTGTAACCACCACATAGTATTGGCACAACCAGCAATTATTAATCGCCTTATCTATTTTATCAGCCATCCGTACAGCCATGCACAGATTTTGGGTCATAAAGGATAAGCTTTTTACATAGCTTGAGCTAAGATCAGTTACTTTTAAGGTGTGAGGTTAAAAAGCAGCGCCATGTCCTAAACTAAATTTTTCCTGTAGATACAGAAAAACCCCATAACTTCCAGTCCTTCAGCTTTTATCCTTACAGAAATCAGTAATATATATCTGTGTTCAAGCAATGCTGGCAGTTATGTCTGTGGTTAAAGTTGTCCAATGTTGAAAACTGTGTGTATGGGATTAGTGTATGTTTATGCTTACATAAAATAGAACTATATAGCTTACAGGAAACTGAGCAAAACATGCCTTAATCAAAAGGGCTAGATCTTCCTGGTAAAGAGCTTAAGCTCTGAAATTGAGGTATGTGCTGATTTTTGACTGCTGTAATATGGTGGTAACCCTACCTAGACTTCTTTTTTTTCTTTGCCTTAGAAAGCTGTCCTTTCATGTGTGTGATTGGCACTGGGCTCGCTTTGTGTTTAGCTTCTCTAATCAAGGGAATTTAAGCTTCTATTCTCCCAGCATTAGTGCAGCAGTCATGGGAAATCTCAAACAAGACAGATCTCGTTGCAGCAGTTGACACAAATAAAAGCAGTTGTGCTTTTATTTATTTATTTTTGATGCTGGATGCTGATTAAAAGTTTCCAAGCGTCCTTTAACCATGTTATAAAGCCGACCAGCAGAGAGCAGGGCAGCTGCTGAGGAGGGGAGATGCTGGTGGACGCAGGACAAGATCACAGTGGGAAGCATCAGTGTGTGTAACTCAGAAAGCTGGGAAAGGTGTAAACAGATCCCCAATTTATCTGTAGAGTGGGCTCTCCAAACACTGGTTTATTGGCCAGTGGCTCCTGCTTTACTAACCTCTAACCTCTGCAATACTTGGAGGTGCTGCCCACCAGCCAGCCTTGTCTTTGAACCTCCCTTGGCTCCTGCCACCTCAAAGGCTTTCAGACAGATTCCTGTGTTTTGCCTGGGACCTCGCCTCTCGGCAGGATGCCTGCAGCAGGGAAAACTGATCTACCCTGAGAACATAGACATATTTGAAGGCAATACCCCTAGGACTAGAAACCTATTGCTTTCAGTTTCAGGAGCTGTCCATCACTTGTCAAGAAATGTGGCTAGTATGTCCCCCTACCCCTCAACTTGTGGTCATACAGTAGTTGAATGTTCCCTGCAATTACATACATGCATTTGTTTTCTGTTGTTTTTAGACTACTGTTGAATCAGTGATGCATAAACTGGCCCACTGTAGATCTGGTTTTGTGTTATTAACAGGGAGTATGCAAAGGAAAAACCATAAAAAGGATGATACGGATCCAAGTCATTTTGAATAGTCAAGTTAGATGTGCTTGCCCCTTCAGAGTAACAACCTGATGATAGTGAAGTAATGAAGGAGCCCTGCAACCCCTTGGAAACTGGAGGGATGAGGGTAGTCTGTTTCTTGTATCTTTACATCATTTTCAGTGATGATTGTGCAGATAGGACTATGGAAGCCAGCATAGAATCTATATTACTCTTTTACAGCTGTGTTATTTCTGTGGTGTCAACACATGTCATTTGCCTGTAAATAGGAAGACAGAACTGAAAGCTCTTTGGGAGCAAAAGGAATTCAGGAAATGGTAGTTATTTTACATTTCATGTTTTTAAAGCTATACGAGACTTGGCTTTTTAACTCAACCTGCTGCTTTCTTTGCTGGCTCTGTCTCTATGCTTTGCAGCAGGATTCCCAGCCACAGCTGAGAATGGGATGGTTCCTTGCTGCTCATAGTGCTGATGCCTATTTGTTGTCTCCATAACATGAAATGTCTTTTGGCAGTGGAGTTGTAGGGCTCCAGGGCAGTAAGTCAAGTTCCCTGACTGGTGCAGTGTTGATTCTCTGCAGCAGGGTTGTGAAACTGACATAATCAGTAATCAAAGAAGCAAGTTTTAGGTGCATGGAGGGAGGAGAGGACACCAGTGCTAAGTGGCATTTTTATCTATTCAAGTCTCATGTTCTTGCTATTTTTAAAACTATGAACAAGAATTAGCAGAAATCTGTGTTTTAGGGGTCAAGATAAAGCAGGATTTCAGCACCATATGTAATGGTACCATTTCATGAGAGAGAATGAGTGCTATTCTACTGAAAATAGCTTCTTCTGTGTCGTGTAGTTGAGCCAGATTTTAAGCGGAACAGGGCTGTTGTTCCTAACAGAAGATGGAAACCTAGAAAACAAAACCCCAACCCCCAAAAAAAATCTTCAAACCAAAAACCCCAAACAGCCCCAAATCTCTGCAAATTATGTGAAAGTATGAAAGCAGGACTCAAAATGTTAACTTCAATAGCTAATGCTTCAAAGAACCATTCTCCTTCATGAATAGTACAAGATTACTATGACTGATAGAAGTGATCCTTTTCAAAGCACCCAAGAGAAGAGTCTGAGGAAGACTGCAGTGCAAGAAGCTGAAGATTAATATCCGAGCTTGCACTAACTTTTTCCTTTACCCTCAGTTCTTATGAGTCAGCATTTGTCAAATAGTTCACAGCAATAAAACCGAGAGCCAGTAGAAGTCAGTTACTCCCAAGTGGCTGGTATCTGCAGGGTAAGACTAGCATTTTGAACCCTGACCTCTGTCCCCTTATGAATTGCAACTTCAAAAAGAAAAAGGGGAAAAAAAGGAATTTTGGATAGGGGAAAGATTTTGTTTTCACTCTGTTTTACCTGAAGTGGGCAAATGTGCTTGTTTCACGGCTGAAACTACTACAGTGGAGAATGTTCAGCCTGGTGATTAAATCCACCTCCTGCTTTCCTTTTGAGCCTGAATTACAATGAAAACCGGCACCACCAAATGTCTGTCTAGAATCTCTTCCTTAAAATATAGGGCTGTAATGAGACAAATTATGGTTTTTGCTTGCTCATCCTGCAGAGTATTCCTTGTAAATAAGGATTGTTCCTCTATAGGCCACTCTATAAGTTGTGTAAGTTAAACAGATGGATATTTTCAGGGCTTTGCTTGGGACTCATGCAGAGCTCAGAAACAAGAGTTGAAAGATGGAATGAAAATTCAGGAACAATATTAAGAGAATGTTGTCATGTTCCATTAGGAGCAAACCTTGGCTAACTGGAAACAACTGTATGTGCTCTGCGTTGTTCTCCTGCTCATTCCCCATTTTTCCTTGTAGAGAAACTTCTGATTTGAACTTTGGGAAAAAAAAATGTTGAAATATGGATTAATCTTTATTTGAAGGGATCAGAGACCCTCAAAAGTGTGTTTCCTTGCTGCCCCCATTTTTTAATGTTCAAAGTGGCATGCTGATGTTGTGAACATTCTTTATACAGTTTACATATTATGTGTGCATATATATACATATGCACACACATACTATCGCTTTTCTTGGATAGGTCCTTGCTGACAGATGGACACAATGCAACCATCTGAAGTCAAATTTGAAAGGTGCTTTTTATCTGATCTTCTATAAAACATGAGCATAATTAGAAAAACTCTCCAGTTTTAGGCAAGTTATCATGATTTTACCAGTATTCCATTGATTTAATGGATTAACTGTAAAAATTCTTACATAGGACTCTATGTATGTGGCAAGAATCTAATTCTTACTTTCAAATTGCAGTTTCTAAAGAGATTATCCCAGTTTGGGTAATTGCAGCCCAAAAGTGAGCCAGCTTTTCAGGGTATGGCTGTCTTGCACTTTTTATGTAGCCTGAACCACATGAAATATAAACGAAAATGTGTTCTTTTAAATGTATTCTACCTTCTTGTTTGTTCTCATTTCAAATCTTCGTGGCTGGCTGGGAAAGAGAAGGCCTTCAGATCCATTTTGAAGATAGTGCTTTGAGGGGCAGAAAGATCTTGGCTCACAGCTAGTCATTTTCTCTCTCCGCCCTCTCATGCTCTCTTAATAAGAGGAGAGCGGATTGTTCAGAGGGTATTTTAAGGTACCAGAGCTCTAAATTTCTCTCTGAATGACCCCATTTTTTTCCCTTCACTGATTACAGAGAGAAGATGGAGCCAGTCAGCTTTAGGTGTGTTGAACCTGACTGTGTGATATTATTAAGGGTCTTAAACCAAATAAGCACTTCCATTTAAACTCAAATTCTTACAGATTTCTAGAAACAACAAATTACCACATAATTCTTAATAGTATAAAGTCTTCCGAGGGTTTGTTTTAAGCATGTGTAAAGAAACAAATATAACACTGGTTTTAGCTGACCCAGCTGGTATCATCTTTGATGAAGAACCACATACTAAGTGGTATGTGTGATCAGCAAGGAAGTTGTTTGAACAGGGAACCAGCAGTAGAAACAGTAAAGCAGTCCAGAAAAAGGGGGCAGATTACAATTCGTAGGCAGAGAAAAGTGGGAATTTAGGGTTATAGGGTCCTCAGTCTGAATCCAAAATTAGGCTTGGGAAACTTACAAAATGCTTGTTCCTCCAAAAGAACTTAAACTTTCTCTTCAGTCCCTGGGAAGGGAGTAGGGGGATTCAGAGCTCAAGCTTGCTATCTGAGTATTATGTATCATCAACTGTCCTCATAGGCATCTTTATTATAGGGCAAATGTATGAGAGTTCAGTTTATCTTGAACCTCAGTAGCATCACTAATCCTAGTGCATAATGGAAAGAAGTTATGTTGGGGGTTGGCTGTGTCTGGTTAGTTTGCTCAATGGGCAGTAAGTTGTTAGGTCTCAGTAACATAAAAAGCATTTGAGTATATTGCAGTATCACATGTAACTTAGGAACCTGAAGATCTTAGTGGATGAACATGCGTGTCCAGAGCTATTAGATGCACAGCAAAGCTGTAGGCATCTCTTGTAATATCTTTTGTATCTTGTCTCAAAGTACACGTTGGCAAAGTGTTGCTGCAGTCAATTACAATTAGCATTGGTTAGCTAAGTAATAGCTTTATTAGTTTAAGGTGTCTTTGTAAATTGTAAAAGAAGATAAAGTTGTTAATGTTTTCTGTTCTTCTGTCCACCCTAAAATTTGAAAGGTTAAATCTCACAACATCTCAGTGGTGAATATTGCGCATACTGCTGAGAAGCTGAAGTAGGAGCAAGAAATCAAATCAACATCAAGCACTGATCTGTACATAAGTGATAGATCCAGTATTTAAAGTGCCATCATCAAGCTCCCAGGCCATTGCTAGAGTCTTTGGCCAGACTTCCCAAACCCAGCTGGTGAGAGAGTAAAAACCAGGAACACCAGAGCCATCTAGAAGGGAAAGCATTTAAGTAGAGTCACCCCTGTGTGAAAATGGTTATATTTCAAGGCCTCGTAAACATTTTAAAGCATTTTGGAAACACTGAACTCCTGCAGCGGGGCAAAATCTTACAGCATCATGGCGCCTGACCTAAAAGCTGAGAGAGGTGGTGGTTTATGGGCAGTTAACTTTTACTACTCCTCTGCAAACCTTGTTTTCTCCTCTTTTGCTGACTTTACCAACTCCCATCAAATCATGGGCTGTGAAAAGCCAGGAGGCTAGAAAGTTCCTTTCCTACTCTGTTTTCCCCTTGATCCAAATGTTACAGAAAGTATTCCTTTCCCTGCCTCATGCCCAGTGTTTTTCTTTTCACAAACTAACCAAAAGATTTACATTGATCTGTCTTGCACTCTACACCAGAGCCCCATTAGTGGCATTAACACTAGAACTTATAAACACTATATGAATGGAGTCTGTAACCTGATGCTATTCTGGCTTGTAAAGAGCTTATAAAAAGATGCTAGGCCTTCAAGTGTGTTTATTTCTAAGGAAAATTACACCTTACCTAAATAAATGTTACTTTCTGTGAGTAGGCTACCCTATTGCTGTGTGCTCCTGCCTGTTGTTTCCTATGGAAATAACTGCAGATGCTTCCATCCCGAGCTCTTGCCTATACCAGTATATGCTGAATACTGTCAGTTTTGTTTCTTTGGAGTCCATTTGACCAAAATCCTGGAACTGAAAACAAGTGAAATTTAACTTTGGGATCGGATGCTTGCTTAATTGCTTGGAGGAGCGTAGAATTCCCCATACCATCTACAGGTTCGAGGAAGAAAACAGTGTTTCTGAACTTTTTCTTATGCCTTACAGATATGGTTAGTGTTCCTCAAGGTGTGCATATGTATTTGTAGAGATAAATGAATACCTCTATATTATATTAAGCAATTTTAGCCTTTACAGAAAGTTAGGAGTTTTCATGACTGATCTAATGAGGATGCAGCAGTTAAAAGTGGTGTGGTGAGGAGGAAGGGACACAACTTAGTACTACTTATTGGTATGCCTGACTTTGTGACTTTGGTCTGCAGGGTTCACTGCTCGGAGAGAGAGGAGAGTTTGGTCTCCAGTTCTTTCAGTCTTTGGCTTCCATGGTGAAGCTGTCTTGGCTTTGTAAAATCTTATGCAGAAATTGAACTTAGGTAAATTAACTTCACCGGGGAATTTATTGTGTTATTAGAGATTAAAGTCACCCATTGGGCAACCTAATAATATAACGTATTTCTCCTTCTCAGTCAGGTCATTCATTACGCTATGTTTGATTCTTACACACATTGGTAGAATGTTACAGAAAGTAATGTTTTCTTGTCTTTTCTCTAGGATCTACCCTAGATTTTCTATTTATCTAGAAATCTAGAAGGGAAAGAGAAGCTGTGTTTCTTAAATAACCTGTTTGCAATTTCTGGTAAGCTATACACCCAGGGCAAGGTCCTATAGGTTAACATACATTCATCTGTGTTGTTTTAGCAGTTGTACAAAGTACACATTTGATCTCGTATGTACAGTTTAGATTGCCCATAACCTAAGCAGTATTTAGGTGTATAAAAATGTTAGTGTTCTCTACAAGTCTGCAGTCTATGTAGTGTGTTCTGGAACCTGGAATACTAGAAGTTAATTTCAGTTTCAGTTATGGCAGCCTGACCATATCATAGTCGTAGAATGTGTGTATAACCAATGCTGTGTGGAAGATAAGATCTGTACTTACGGATCATTTATTTCAAGATCCTGGAAAGCTTTCAGGTAGGTCTGATGAGTATGTTACGATTGACATACTTGGAAACCATTACTCAGTATATTAAAGCTACTCTCAAGTATATAACCATTAGTCTTCTGAATTCATAGATACGGAAAAGAGAAATGGACAGCTCAGAGGAAAGTTGGCATACGAGTCAGGAACAGATGTCTTCTTGTTGTTGTTTCTCCTGTATCCCAAATATATTAATGGAATTTTTATCTCCTCTAGGTATTACATTCCAACAAAAGCTTTTCAACCACACCAACTGCAGCAGAAAATACATTTCAAATGGAGCTGATGTATATCTTCCCAATAGAAAACTTTCCCAACATGTTTAGTAGCTTCACATGCTGAGCAGCAGACACTGGCAAGCCATGTTAATCAGTTCTGCTTTATAAAAGCAAACAAGGTGGGGAGGAAGTAATGAGACCCTGAAACATCTGTTTGGAGACTTCGAATCCCCTTGGAAGGTTTTGAGTTCTGTCTTAAAGAAACACGGCTCCCAGAAAGCTTAGAGCCAACTGTGGGAACATTTTTGGCTCTTTACAAAAAATTAATAACATAAATATTAGTCTATAAAAAGTAAATTCCCTCTGCCCTTCTCTCCAGTTTTGCTTCTAGTATAAAGGTGTAATCCTGCCTCACGTTGCAAGCGTTCTTTCAGCAAAGAGACGCTAGAGCAGATCCATCCTGGTTTTGTTGAAGGAGGAAAACCAGCTTTAGTTGTTACGAAGCTAGATATTCATAGATACTACAGTAAAAATAAACAATCTGAGTTAGAACAGTATAGGAATGCTGTCATTTAATAACTGTGAAACAAAGCCCTGTGTGTATGACACACAATTAATAGCTACTTAATCGCTATATAAAGTTACGTGCTAAAAGGCTACATAAAATAATTCTTGCTTAGTGCTGATTATAGCAGTGGTTCTAAACTGTTGTCTAACGTGAAAATGAAATTTGAAATCTGTGTTCTTACTTTTGTTTATTTAGGGTACTTGAATAGAGAGGTTTGTTATTCTGGTTAGTTTTAATTCTTCTTGGTTGCTGTATGAGTTCTGGATAATACATTTTCTCTTACGAAATGGAGCACGGGGAAAAGAATACTTACATCCTATGCTTAGCATGTGGTGTTTTCTTGATTTGAGGTCTTTTTTGGTATTTTAGGATGGCAGGCATGATTCTTGATCTGTTTATGTAATTCTTCTTTTACTACTGGACATAATATTCGTTTTATATATATATAACCATAGAATATTCCTTTTGTTCTGTGTTCTTGGTAATCAGCTTGTTAAGTCCTACCAGGGAGAGAAATAAGGATCGGGAAGTGATTCTGTTCTAGGGTGAAATGGCTTTGCATTGTCTCTGGATGACAAGCTTCAGAGAAGTGTAAATTTTGGACATACTCATCAGTCTCCTTAGTAGAATTCTGAAATACTCTGAAGTAGTAAGGCTTATGGTTGTTTTCTCACAATAAAAGTAGTACTCCACAGAGAACTTAACTCTTTTCTAGTTTGCTTATTTAATTATAACATGGCTTCTTTTAATCTTACATATTTATAGAACTATTCTGAAGAGCCTGTTTTGCAAACTACCCATAGAGTAGTGTTTTAGGGCCAGTATTTCAGCAATAGGTCTTTATTTCTGATTCCCATAGCTTACACACAAAGTACAAGGTAGAACATGCGTGAATATGTGCACATTTGCTTGCAGACTATTATTTTTTTCTGTTTGTAATCTTTCCTGTACCCTGTTACTTAGCATAGGTATGCCTCAGCACAGGGTCTCCATACAGGAATCATACTCTGTCTTCTATTAAAGTACTGTCTTGCAGAGTGAGACACACTGGTAACTTGTTAACAATGGCTAAATGAGAGTTCTTTTTGGTTCATAATACCAAGGTCTGGTATTTGTCCACAAGCTTGGTGTTCCTTCAGTAACTTAATATGCTAAATAATATAATTTAATATTATCATAGTATATGATTAAAGCTTTTTTGCTGTTTAAGGAATCTGTGGCAAGAATAATATAGCACTTGCCCAAATTTGTATGTTGTCTTCAGTGGTTACATTCTGGCTCTGAAAGCTTCTTATGCTTCCAGTGACTGAAAAAAAGCCTTTTAATTGCTCTACAGCTAGATGCAAAACACACTCTTACAGCTGATACTGAACCATAAGGAGATTGCAACTTAAATTACCTGCTGGATGCTTCAAGGTGCTGGAATTTCCTCAAGGAAAATTATGTTGAAATGAATTCACATCTCTTGGGACGAAACCCCTGAACTGCATTTACTGGCAAAGTGTGTTTCCTTCTGGGTTGGATGAGGTCCTACAGGACCATTGGATGGTTCTAGGCATTTCAAAAGTATGTTTATGTCTCTAACAGAGAATCAGTTAAGTCAGCGATTTCATTGCCAAAACCCTGCTTTACTTCCAGCATTTATGTGTTATACAGAAACTGGGACAAGATTAGAACTTGCATGACAGGGACTTAGCTGGAATATGACTCATCTGTGCAATTCAGTGCATCTGTGTATAAGAAAATCCTGTTTCATTTAAGTGGTTTTACACTATGTTGTAAATTGGATGAACAGTTGTAACAAATTGGCATGCACATGTACGTTTATGTAAAAATCTTAACATTTACTTGTATAATACTTGCTTTCTGGAAGACTTAGGGAGATGTTAGTTTGGTTCATGAGTACTGACATTCTCCAGCTGATCAGCTGTCTCGAATACTAATGTTAAAAAGTGGCTTCTTCTAGGCTGCATGCTTTTGTTTGGCTGTTTAGCTGCCCTGTGGAGTCCTCTGCCTTGGGAAAACGGAGTGTAACAGCAATTTCTTCTATTCTTTGGTTAAACTGCTTTTGACATTTTTCGAGAGGAAAACATACGACTGAAGTGTGAAAGTAATTGATTCCTTCAGGTATTCTCATTCTATTTAATCACTTGCAAAGCAAGGCTGCTGCTTCCTTTTATTGGCTGCAAATCTTGGGTTTTGGGGAGTGGAGTTGAGTTTGAAGCCTTCAGGCTCTACGGAAATATCCTAGCTACAATAAACATGCCTTCTAATTTAATCTCTACCTTGCACATTGACTGCATGGAACATATCATGCATGGCAAGCCAATATTGATTATTAAGCAGCAGATCTGTGCAGTGTGACAGTGAACTTTATTCTCTTTACAGGCAAGGTGGTTCTGGGAAGCATATTTTCGGTCAATGAAAGCAATTGCTCTTGCTACTCTTCAGATTATCAATGACAGAATTTACCCATATGCTGCCATTTCTTATGAGGATTGGAACGATCCCCCAGCTGTGGTAAGCAAATTCATTTAATTTACTCATAAAACAAATTGTAGGTTTGTTGGTTTTTTTTCCTTTTATAAAAGGTATGTGCTATGAAACTTGGTAATAATTCTGTGGGTGCGTGTTTGTGTATGTGTTGTGTTGGTAACTTGCACAGATGAAGCTAATATATTTTATGACAACTGGCAAAATAACCAACAGTTCGCTTTATATCCTGACAGTGAAATGCAAACTTTTTCCTTTTACTATTGCACACACTAAATTGCTTGCTTGTTTATTCATTCCTTTCTTTTTCATGC
Source organism: Bolborhynchus lineola (assembly GCA_025448015.1). Classification (NCBI taxonomy): domain Eukaryota; kingdom Metazoa; phylum Chordata; class Aves; order Psittaciformes; family Psittacidae; genus Bolborhynchus; species Bolborhynchus lineola. Next base: position 5,486 of record JAOEHX010024261.1, on the reverse strand, counting down.
CTGCATCTACACACACATGCTTCTTTATTTCTATTGAATTTAGTCTGAGCTTAGTCACCTTAAGAGTGAATTAACTGCAGTGGAAATACTAAGATCTTAATCTTCGAGGCTTTTTCCTGTAATTCTGACAGAATAGCTAATTCTTCCTCTGCCTACAATTTTCTCCATGTTATTTCTCTATAATTTCTCTTATAAAGACACTGATGATCAAAATTTTGCTGGGGAATTTAGTTTTCCCGTTAAAGAAAAATAAGTTTTACTGTTTGAACCCACCTCTGTTAAGAAGAAACACTGGAGTATTAATTAACCTTCTGCACCAAGCAGCTGTTTCTGATTTTTTACTATATAAAAGCCTGCAGATGATTTTCACTCATAATCAGTTAATTTTCTCTGTGTCAAAATATAAAACATAGTTTTGTTTTACTAATAAAACCAAACTTGTTAACTGTTTGGCTTTATGATGGTGTAGAGAGAGTTTCTCTGCAAGCTGGGTAGGAGTGCTTAGGAGCAGAATGTGTTTTTTAAACCCTTCATCCCAATAGTGTGAACAGTTGCTGACAAAGAGTTAGTGCTGGTTTTCAGAAGATGATTTTCCATGGCTTAGCCAAAGGCATTAATCTGTTGTTGTCATTGCCTAAAGAGAAAATGTGGCACTTGGCAGTAATTAAAGAAGAAATTAAACTGCACAACATCTGCTTCATAAGAAGGGGATCAGAGTGTCTTAATACCATTAAATGATGTTAGCAGAACACCTTGAAACATCCAGTAAAAGGAAGAAAGTAGGTTTAAGATTACTCAGTCTTTAAAGGGGATGCAAAACCATCTTCTGGGTTCTCTCTCCATTTCTGGGGAAGCCAGTCTTGCTCTGAACAGCAAGCAGGCTCCTTTTTGTTCTTTGTTTTTAATATACACTTGGAAAAAAAACATTTATGTTGCGCATTCAGCCCAGAGGTTCTCGGGCACAGACACGGCAGCATACAGGACAGAACTTTGTAACTGTGGAGGAATATGTAACAGGAATACCATGCTAGGGCAGTACAAGGAGTGGGCAGGAATATTGTGTCAGTGTGCAGTTGCAAAGAGAAGTTAAAGGCTGTCTGCAATTAGACAGGCTGGAGTTTGTCCAGGCTGTTGGAGTCAACACCTCATATTGTGACTCTCGTGCCACAAATGGTCAGTTCCTTGGTAGTTTTATGTCTCAGCTGAAAGAATTTGATGTTTATTCTAGTCTATGAATATTGCTTAATATGTGCATGTGTTCATTTCTTGCTTCAATATGAAACAGCAATGTCATTAAAAGTTCCTTTATGGGCTGTGTAAGTCCATATTAGCCAGCAACAGAGAATACTTGTGACTGTTTCTCAGAGGGTCAGTTAAAGAAAATGGAATTCAGATCAGGAATTGTTCAAGGGCAGTTTACATTTGTAGAACAGCAGTACCCAATTCTGTGATATCTTTAACTGAGGGGTTTGATAGCCCCTCCTTCCATCAGCCTCTCTTTTCTTTTTTGTTTGATCCAACTAATGCTGTTTGGGTTTGGCCCTTGTTCTTTCATTCAAAGCAAATACCTGGAGTCTTCTCCAGTTTATCTTCGAGATTTTTAGGTTTTCTTTCCGTGACTATATTTTCTCTGTTTACGAAGAGAGCATATTACAGCTGTGAACTATAGGAGAGCATATTTTTCAGCACTTGGCTAGTTTGTAACTTCAGACAATTTTAGAATATAGAATAATTTAGATATATATGGTATCTGCTAATACAAAGTCAATTTCATAATACTTTAATTCTTTTAAATAATTAATTTCTTTTTAATAGTTGTGCTAGTCAAAATTCCACAGTTGGTGTCTGCTTGTCAGTGCAGTAATGGTGCACTTGAGCCCAAGTATGTTTCTCATCTAAGCTGGTACCTGATGTCCATTCACAGCACTGTTACAATTTCTGGTAAGCCTGGGTAAAACATTATAGTTGGAAAACAGGTGTGTAAGTATGTTTGAGGTAGGGGAAGATACCAACTGTATCCTCCAACTCTGACAAGAAAACAGGGTAACTAAAGATGACTTGAATATGTTCCTCATTTACAGGAAAATTGCCATATTTTTTTGTAAGTAAACTCCAAGACTGAAGCTTTTTATAGAGAATTATTTCAGTTCAGCCCCAGGGCCAGGATATGGGTAACTGTTAAAATGAAGCACCTGCGAGTTAACATTAACACAACAGTGAAATGTGTGAGTAACTGGGTGTCATAAATTCTTAACGTTACTGGCCAGAGTGGTACCTGCCATATATATTCTGTCTTCAAACTTAGCCAGCTCAGCACCCAGTTCTTCCAGCTCGGCTTGTTATTGCTTGTGATGCTGTAGTCAGTAAGGATTAATGCAGCGCTTATCTGTATGTTCTTCCTGTTACATGGCTTAGATTTAATCGTGGGTTGCAGGAAGACTATGTAGAAGCTGCTGGCAGATGAAGAGAAGGTGCAGAGATGCAATCACCATTTTGAGGCAAGATGCTTACAGCACAGAGATCCCTGTGCTCTGAATAGTGAGGGTTGCAAATGAGAGCATAGATTTGCCTATGGAATATTTATACGGGAAATGCCAGCTTTAGTGGGTTTATGAGCTTACTTGCTAGGACAAGCACACCTTTCTGGCAGATGGAAGGGCTTACTGTCTGTGCAAGATCATCGTGCAGAGGAGGATCCTTAGCTAGAAAGAATCCCTGGACTGCCTCCTTGGTTTAAGGATTCTTTTTCTTTGAGTGCTTATAGGGGTTAATTTTGCTTAATATGTCATTAGGATCCTGAGAAGTAACAGAAAATAGCGTCCTGGTTGCTAAATGTTTGCTTCCAATATGAAGATTCAACATCTGATTTCAGTCTATTTCCTATGAATTCATGTAGTACTGCCTGTTATTATTTCGATTACAGTACAGTAGAATTGAATCTGAGTTAGCAAACACTGAAGAGAGTACAGCCTGTAAGTATGATAGGTAAAAGAGATTTTTAGGAGCCTCAAACACTGGATGAAATTTGTAACAGCAGCTATGAAGAGAAGGCTGCATCTTTCACAGAAGACAGCCTCAAGTTTGATGTCACTTGCAAAGCAGGACCAGTAGCTGTTTTCTGAAGCTTTTGTCTTTATTTTCAACTCTTGATACTCAAATCTTGAGAATTAAGGATGAGGACATGTCTGCAAACATAGTAATGATTACATTCTCTTCAGCAAAATTACACTGATTTCTTTGTATCTGAGGGAATGACTCTTGTCTTGGACAGCATGGAAGTGATATTTGCTCATTTAAAATCAGTGAAGCATGTTCATGGCTAGGTCTGCATATAGATAAGCCTTATTCCTGTTCTCCAGATATTTCTCAAGTCTCAACACAAAGAAACATCAGCCCACCTTGTGTTGAGTCTGTAGTTTCCCAAACACTTAAAACCACACTAAGCAGGTACTGTTGCCAAAAGAAGCAGTCCCACACTCTTCTGCACTTGGGTGATGACTTCTCTCTCAATGTGCTACCTTCTTTTTGAATTTTCAAATTCACTTGTGGTGAATTAACAAGTTTCATGATATAAAAATGCAACAGCAAAAGAAGAAAGGTTGGAGCGGAATGGGAGGGAAAAGGGAGTGAGTGGCTGGAAAGCTGCTTTATTTGGCTTTAGTTTGGTTTATATTGGCTCAGAGTTATTAGTGAGACTGTTGCTTGAGTATCTTCACCACCGTGTGGATACAGCAGCAGTACAGGGTGTTTTTCCAGCAGGAGGAACTATAAGGTACAGAGAAGGTAAATGAATATGCAGTTAATTCTATACTTAGTACACTGCATTGAGGAGCTGATCTGAGCAGTTTTAGGTGTTTGTATGGGTTGACTGAAGACTCTTTGGCTTTTTTTGTACTTAAAAAAATGCATTCTGAAATGGATTATTTTCCTTCTCACCCATTCCCCTGTTGAGGAAGTGGAAGACTAGTAGCATATAACATACTAATATGTTATGGAATTGTGCTTCAAAATAGTACAGCAACAGTGCAACAAAAATACACTACAGGCTATTTCATCCTTTCAATGAAGAGGGGCAAATGATGCTTTTGGGGCCTGAAATTCATTCTTGGACCACTTGAATCCTTTAACTCAGACAGCCTTTTGCTGCAAGCATGGGAGTTCAGTGCCTTTTGTATTTCTTGGCCCAAGCGTTATCTGTTAGGCAGAGGCAATCTGTTACATTCAAGTAAACCAGAAAATGATCGCTTCCATGGTGTGCACTGTAATGATTACCAGTTTGGGCTGGATTCGAGCTAATGACCTTGGGTTGAGATGTGATCTATTATCTTCAATTTAATACTTTATTACGCTCTAATAGAGATAATTTGCTTTCTCACTTGTGCTTCTTTGTAGATCATTTCAATTCTCCTCTTGGTTGCATCATTCCTTGCCAACATGTGGGTTTCTGAAAAATGAGGAAGACAAGGTTTTTCCAAAGTTTTTCGGTTGCTGTTGTTGAAATTCTTTCAAGACTCTTTAGAATGCAGACCTATAAAACATTGAAGGTTTTGTTTGTCAGGGGCTGCTTTTGAGCTTTGACTTTGGATGATACAGATCATAGTTTGAGAATCACTTGAGAATATCACTATGCCGAACAATAAACATACCAGATTTCATTTTTTCCAGCAAGGCAGAAAGCAGCATCATCATTTGGTTTAAACTAAACCAGCCAAATTAACTTGGTGCAGAATGTGCCATTCATTTAGCAAAGCCTAATGAGATGTTCATTTACACAATGCTTCGTGGGCTTCTGCCAATGACCAGGCACTTGGCACTTGTAAAACAGCTAAACTGTTTCTAAGCTCTTTGACTAGTATTTTACAGCCCTCAGTCTCCAGATAATGCCACTGTTACAACTGTACTTCCATCCTAGTGCCATTCCTCATCTTCAGAACATTAAGCAAATACTGACATATGCTTCGTTATTTACCTGTAAGTGAAAACAAGTTAACACCTTTCTGGGCAATGCACATCTACTATTCTTTCCATTGGACAATATTAGGTTTCTGTTCCTACTGTATTTCCAGTTACCTCATTTGAATCAGCTGGGTGAAATTTTCCTTTATTTATTTTGTTAGAAGGTAGGCATTCTTTCTTATGCTAAATAAAGTTCAGTTTATCAGTATGTTTTTCCAGTGTTAATATTAGGGAGAAGTTGAGTATACCACATGTATTCTGCTATAAGTATTGCTCTTTCTGTACCTTGTATCTCTGTGAAACATGATTTAACAGTTGGTTGTTCAATTTACCTGCAGAGATTAGGATTCTTCTCTTACCCAGTGGTAGATCACCTCCCTCGACCTGCTGGTCATGCTCCTTTTAATGCAGCCCAGGATATGGTTGGTTTCTGGGCTGCGAGAGCACATTGCAGCCGGCTCATGTTCATTTTTCCATCGACCAACACCCCCAAGTCCTTCTCCTTGGGCTGCTCTGAATCTCTTCTCTGC
>JAOEHX010024253.1:3026-16619 GCA_025448015.1 Bolborhynchus lineola | reverse complement strand
ATGACTCTGTGCTGTGTGACAAAACTGCCAGTGGCCAAATGTGTCATACACCCTCTTCCTATGTCAAGTGACCTTTCCTTAAGGCTTGTCTACATGTGGAAAGTCTTGTGCAATAGGTGTTAGACACAATTAGAATTTTATAACTACTTATTACCTGCCCTCTGCATGGAATTTCCTGTTTGCAAAGAAGGCTGTCTTAAGGTGTAGCATAACCCAGCACAGAACAACTTGTGCACATAAACACCAGAAAGAAACTCTATCGCTTGGTGCACAGCATCTTTTTAGCACTTGTTTTTTTCAGGCTTTTCCTTTATGTAAGCATGTTTGGTGGAATTTTTTATAACCTGTGCTCACCAACCAGCAATATTTAGTTCTCTCAGACACTTGTGATCAATCCTAACTAGAATGTATGCTGGAGTGATAGATGAACAGTCTCAAACACATGATTTATAATCTCACTCGAACACTCATAGACAGAGGAAGACTTATACAGGGATTGAGAAAAAATAAATTCAAGAGTGACTGAATCAGGATCATGATGTCTATTTTAGGAAGGATTTTGAGGTCTTACATTAACCAAGGATTTGGCATTCACCCAGATAAAAGAAAAAGGGGGGGGATCAATTCTGCTCACTGTTTCAAAGGACCCTTCCTTAGAGGAGAAAGAGTGCACAAACCCCAGACAGCAGGGTTTTTAAGCCTCAAAACCCAGATGCCAGGAAAAATGCCCTGTATGAAGGGGAATGGAAGCCTAACAAGGAGGTATATTGGGCATTATGCTAACACATCAGCTCCTAGGTAGTGCTGTGGTATTAACAAGAATTACAGAGAAAAGGAAAGTTGGGGTGTGTGAAGACATGGGTTTTGACTGGTGCCATCTTACAGCCACAGGTGACAAAAAGAAACCGAGGGACATCCGGGCATCTCTGCCCTGATTACAAGAGTGTGCTGAGAACAAGGCAGTGATGGTAAGAAGGCCGCTCTCCAGTGCAGGTTTGTAAGTGGGAATGAAATGTTCTCTCTAGCTGGGGCTTTGTCTAGGTGATTCAGGAAGCTAAAGTACTCACTCCTACTCTGTGATATTCACCAATACTATCACCTTGAGAAGCACGGCCTTACAAGAGAGAGCTGCTAGGGTGCTGTGCTGCTCAGGTATTTCCTCTTTCTCACACAGCCCCAAAGAACCCCTGGGCAGTGAATGCAATGCTCAGAAGGGGCTAGTTCTGCACACCAGGTCGTCGGCTTGGATGGCTATACGGGAATTTCTCCTTGTGTATAAACCCCACGCCAAGGTTATGTGCTGACTCAACTTACTCCCTTTTTGTTTGACCATTCCTTGTTCAGACAAGCACTCAAAAACTATACAAAGGGGAAGGTTTCTCCTTTCACATTCCTGTGAAATGACAGTAAAATTATATATATATATATATATACACACACGCATGTATATACACATATATATTTTATTCATCATGACTGATAGCCCTGGAGCGTGGAATTATTTGTCTGGAGTACATGTATGAGCAAGCTGGTAGCAGCATGTGTTTCAGTACCTGCCTTTGCCAATGTGCCTCAGCACTGGGGAGATTGCAAGATGAAAAGGTAACCCAGGTGTATTTCAGCATCCTACAATTCTGACACTTACTATACTTTGTGGTCTTCTAACCCTGGAGACTGAAATCCAAGTATTTCCTAAGAATCCCTGTGTTGATTTTTCCAAAGGAAAAGCTTTGAGGCCTTGACACTGTAAAGAAAGATTTGAAAAACATGATGCAAGTTTGCCACTTAATTATCTGTGGAGGCTGACTCCTGTGTTTTGGGAAATGCAATCTGCAGCATCATGTAGAGCCACCTCTGCCCTACTTCACATATGTAACCACTTCTACCAAAAACCCAACTGTAAAGCATTACTGCTCTTATTTGGTAAGAAGCTTTGCTCTCTGATCCAGACCAGCTATGCAGTGGATAGAGCAATGGTCCTGTTGTGTTTTCTCGAACTTCTTGAGCAAGGCTACTGGTGATCTTAAAGCACAGACAGCCAATAATGGTGCATCTCTGGGGAGATCAGAAGGAGTCAGGGGCAGCAGGTCAGAAAGTGATTAACTTTGGGGAATGGATTGCACTTGTATGCATTCAGAATAGTTGAAAGTGTACAAAAACTGTGTGCTCAGACTTTATGCTCACATCTGTAGGTATTCTGGGAGTATTATCTAGCATTGTCTTGGTGTGCACAGCTGACATACCTCTTGTTGTTTGCCCCTTCTTCAACAGAGGTAGAAGGGCAAGAGTATTTCAGAAACAGTGAAGCAACTCAGATTGAATAAAAAGTCCAAAGGATGAGGTATTTTTAAACAGATCCAGCAACCCCAGGTGATAAAATCCTGTGTGACTGGAATGGAGAGCAGAATTGATCAATGACAAGCGAAATGAAACAATACAGCAAAATTGGAGAAAGGTTCCTGCAATATGTAAGCAAGATTGCTTTCAGCACAGCCCTTCTCTCTCCACCTGTCAAAATGGATTTCAGAGTCAAAAGTCTCATAAGTTTCATGGTTATGAGTTACAGGAAAAATTGATGCAGATCCTTACGTGGATTAAGTTAATCTAGCTCTATCTATTCATTCGCGTGAACTCAAATCAGTTTGTTGCAGCTGAGGATCTGGCTTCCTCCTCCACAACTGGGCACAGATACAGCTTCCTCTTACCTCTTTATATAAAAGCATCTTATAAAATGTGTGAGCTTCTTTTTACTGTGTTACAGTTCATTTTGTTTCAGCATGCAGTTCTCTTGCCTGAACACAAATAATATGCACAGCTATAATTTTCTTTGTGACTAATTTGCCTTCATAGTTGTGGCTGATTAAATAGCTTTGCCTTACTTGGTTGGCAGAGAGGTAAGCACCTTTAAATACACTGTAATTGGGCTTTGAGTTTTTTTGTCTAGCCTTGTTAAAAGCATAGTTAACACCTTTCTTGGAACTGACTTCATGAACACACAAATGAAAAACTTCTCCGAGTTGTTTTGTAAAGCACAGCTAATTAATGGAGTTAAGTACAACTGAGTTAAGTAGGAGAATCACAGCTCGTAAATAAAGATAAGAAATTTATAAGAGCTGTGACTCCTATGTACGTAATTACCTGCCTGGGAGGCAGCCTGATCTGGAAGAACCAGAAGAGATTTGGGAGGCAGGAAATCCTGTGTTGCAATCCTCATTCCACCCATGACTCTGGCTGCTGTACGGGAGTTGTCCTGGCTCTGCTTCCCCAAATGGCAGTCACTCAATGAAAGAGTGATGTAAGGATTTATTAATAGAATAGGCAAAGCATCAGAAACACTTAAAGTGTGATTTTGGTACCTGTGAATATCACACAGAACAGTTATTGCCCCAAATTAAAATTTTCTTGCACCATTCTCCATATTCTGTTCAGAAGTGAGGAAACAGAGACTCATCACTTCTCAGTAGATGCTTCTTGAAACAAATCTGGTTTTTGGTACTTACGAGTTCTTTAGATTACACAGCAGATTGTTAGAAGGGAGTTATCACGGTAAGGTACATGACCCTGAAGAGAGTGTTGCCAAAGGGCTGCTGATAGCACAGAATCAAGATTTTGTGTCTCCTTCAGCCAGGAATAAGAAATCAGTGTCAATCCTAAAAAAACTCAACAACCACAAAAAAAAGGTTCTGTTATTGACAATTAATAACCAATAAATCTGATGTTGTAAATCCACGTTAATTCAGAATTTTACTCAAAAGCAATGTTTAGAAAAGGATCTCCAGTCCTGTTTTGTAACAGCTTACTCCTACAGTAGGCAGAGGAAACAAAATCTGAAGATGGGGAAATCCGAGAGGAAGTAAACTGGGGGTTGAGTCAACACTGTAGCCTTGCAATCAGAGGGCAGATATAAAATCCTGAAATGCACACAATCTGCTTCAGTGAGTGTTGCTGATCCAGATCCAGATGATTTAGGAAGACAATGGAGATTCTAGTCATCTCAATATTCAAATCCCCCTTTGTGTGAGGCTCCTTGCAAACACAGCTGGAACATCCATGTTTTCCCATGTGACACAGCGACTATCAAAGTGTAATACAGGCTTGTTTATATGGTCTCAGTAAGATATAAGCTGTACATTTGAACTTATTTACCCACCTTGAGACTGCACAAATCACCTTTCTAACCTGTTAGAGTTTAGCATGGGTCTGGTGAGAGGATTCCTGCATGAGTTCCTTCCAGGCTATTGCCACCAAGGCACAGGCTTTTAGGGCACAGGAAGAGGAGCAAACCCATTTCAGGATCCTCCTAGCATAGTCTGTAAATCCTTTATCTTTTCAGTACATTTAATTCAAGAAAGATTCTTACCTCTGCTCAATTAATGTAAGTAATTTAGGCCAAGTTACCTCCCATACATGCTAGACTGTGGCATCGTGGCTTCTCTTGCCTCTATACCACTGTAAAATCCATTCACAAAGAAGCCTTGAATTTCCTGTTGGGGTGGATAACTACACCTCAGAAACAAATAAGCTGAGTTCTTTCATACTTTTCTGTTCTGAGTCATCATTGAGCAAAAAAAAAACACTATTGTGAAGAAGAGAAACTAAGAATATGTCTAAGGAGGACAGTTGAGCTGCACCTTGGTCCACTAGTGCTTCAAATGTCAGGAAACGTAGAGGATAAGCAGGGACAGTTCTGACCTTCATCTAGGAGGAGAAATCAGAGAGGTGCCAGTAAAATGTCAGGCAAATGAAAAGTATTTTGCATGGGTTTGTTCCAAAATTTATTTTGCCTGGGTTCTTGGAAGATAATGACTAAAACAATACTACAACTGCAGCAAAATGGAACCTAGCCAGGTCCTAGCTTTGTTTCTGCCAAAGAGCTGAAGCACTTAATGCCTTTGATGCTGTTTCATGAAACCAGGCAGATGAATCATGAAAAACTAGTACAGAATGTGAAAATGCAAAAATGAATTGAAGCATAAAGAAAGCTGTTCTCATCAGAAGGTAGGTAAAGTGGGTAAAACACTGGAGGCGGTTGACTGATCTTGGACTGTTTTGAATAGTTGACTTATATGAGGCAAGACTCTTTGGATCAAGAACACACAACTGGAAAGCTGGAAGACTTGGCTTAAATGTTAACAAAACAACTAGAATCTGTGAAACAGAGGAAATTACCTAGCCCAGCTGCAAAGTACAAGAGGAAGGACAATAGCCTTGCAGGAGTGCCAACACTGAGATTTCAGAATTCTCCAACAGAGAAGCCCAGAAGCAGAAAGACAAGCACAGCTCATATTTTAAATCCTCTGAAAAAATAAAACAATATTAAAGAGCTGTACACATTGTAATAAACAACATGAGCCAATACAATGTCTGGCATTGGGATGGTGGTGTAAAATCTGCACAGGATGACATCACTGTGCAAAAGCTTGCCAGCAGTAGCAGGTTGCTCACAGCAGGCTCTGAGGGATGACAGCAGCCCCACCAGCTCAGAGGAATGCTTTGTACAAGCATGGACTGCACAGCACGCCAGGGGAACGAATGAGTGAGCAAAGCAAGGAGGGAAAGAAGGAAGCATTGTTCAGAGAACAAACGGGATATTTGAGCTCAGGTGTGCAAGCCAGTGTGATGCCAAAGGCCACTGGCACTTGGGAAAATCTCCAGCAATAAAAGGCTGGCAAAGCAAAATTCTGCCTATCTTAGCTGAGCATCAGTAACAGGGTCCGTCTTCAGGAGAGTGATCTGGCAGAGACTGGGGCAGGACTATGGGATGGATGCAGCGAATCTGAAGTCTCTCACTGTGAAACAAGGACTGCAAACACTGAAAGGCTTTAGGCCTGAGACTTAACAGTGTGTCTTTTGTTCTTTGCTGTTTGCTCTGTCTTTAGGTGGACTGAGAGCTGAGCTAGTTGAAGGGAAATGTTGAGTCACCTTAGTAAGACTCTGGCCATGGATTCCTGGACAGAAGCATTTAACACAAGCCTCTGCAGGTGGCTTTGCAAGTATCTGCAAAGCTGGAGGTGGGCAAGAGGGCTGGTATCCAGGGAATGAATCCAAAATCAGTACAAATACAGGATTACCTCTGGCAAGAGCAGAATGCGTACAAACCTGCCATAAGAAAGGTGCCTTTGTCAAGGTGTGTGAGGCTACAGAAACAGAAACCAGGCTCTCAGTGCCGGGGCTGGGATTGCTATGGACTTTACAGGACCCCATGTAGTAGTAGCTACTACTTTCATAAGTAGTTGGCCACTTGTGGGGCCCGTCAGCAAGCAGCTTCTGCATGTAAATGGATAAAATGTACACAGGGCATACCTCCACTATGGTATTTGCATTGCCCATCCAAGCTGTGCAGGTGCTGCACTCTGGCCACACTGGCTCTCCATTCTACTGTACTCAGTTGTCCAGACTTGGTTTTCATTCATGCTCTGTGGACAATCCACATAAGGTACAAGGCTTTCACTACAATGCGTCTAGGCTCCAAAATCTTTATGAGAGACATGAGTGCAAAGCTCAGCTCACACCATGTTCTTGGTGGTGAAAATTAAGAGGTTTTCATCTACCTCTGGAATTTTCACTTTCTAGTGAAAGTCAAGCCTTGTCCCTCGGGAAGTGTAATACTCCGAGGGGCTGTGAAAACTTCACAGACGCCACTCAGCCCACATCATGTCACCTTTCACTAGTTCTGGACTTTTTTGGGGGGGCCTAAAGTATGTTACTGGAATGAATTTCAACAAAGGCTGCCTTTCTGGTAACTGTTATGCTGTCTTGGAGGACAAAGAATATCCAGGGTCTCATGACAGCATTTGAGTGTGCAGTCTTTGCTATTTTTCAGTCAATCCACCATATCCCCATTTTCAGCTGTATTGAAGTTCCACTCCCTTCCACATCATGACCTATTTTCCTACACTTTCTCTCACCCCAGAAAAATAGACTTCAAGCATATTCTGTCAGGGTTTTCAGTTGAGAGAGAAGAAAAACAATTCAAGGCTATTGTATTTTATTATATTAAACATTATATTAAATACTCAAAAAATATTATGATTTGGTACTATTCCCAGAAGGAGAGAAGGGCAAGCTTTAAAAGATTATCCATGATAACCTGGTGCCAAGCTGAGGCATCTTATGGCAGATCCTCTAGGAGCACAGGCAGAACTCCATGTGCCCTTCCAGGTTTTGCCACCAGCCTGAAGCAGGTGGCAGGACTTCTGACACCTACTTATCAGACATTAGTCCTTAGCAAAGACTCATGTCAGAAGCCAGTGCTGCTTTGGGAACATCTCACCGTCATTACTTGGCTATGTTATTCAAGGACAAGCCATTAGATAACTGTGTTACCACCGGGAACAGAACATTTCTGTTAACGTTTCTTCTTAATGGAGAAAAAAGCAGCGGTAACATTTTGAGAAATGACACCCACAGGAAGATGACAATCCCCATTTCTTTGGCAGTGCCACAGATTCCTGCAGCTATGGGATCCTTTACTGTAGGGGATGCCAAATGATGGTTGAGTCTGCTCCATGTACTGGTATTGTTTAGGGTGGGGGCGCAAGCCCCAGCTAACACTGTCATCAAGTTCATGTGCACCCCAAGAATGGAATGACCAGATGTGGTCAGCCTGGTTCTGTCCTCATGTTGCCTGAAACAAAATTATTCGTCCCACGAAGCGCTGTTTAAACTGATGCTATCCCAAGTATGATAGCAAACATTCTGAAACAGTTATTTTCGATTCTGTGACATGCCCTTGGACTCAGCTGCTGACAGAGTCAAGGATCTGACAGCAGCCTGGAGGTGGGCTTTTTCTTTTCTCTTTTTACTATTTTAGTACCTACAAGTATCTGAGCTGCAAACCAAAGCAGATGTGATGATCTCTGCTGTCACTGGCTCAGAAGTGGCATTGTAAATAGATAAGATTCAGACCACAGAGCACTTTAAAGATCCGATTGCAACACCCTGGTAGACAAATAGTGACACATAGGAAACCCTGCAGCCTTTCAAGCATCAATGCAAAGCTTTCAGAGGGACTATCACCATTGTCAGCTATTTCATTCATACCTCTGAGTAGCATCTTACATAGAGTGTGCTGCAAAAACTCAAAGCTGCATGTTCAGCTTTAATGAGAAAAGGAAGTGGTAGGCAGAAATAAAGTAATTGAACTGCCACAGTTACGGCAACCCTAAGAGCAGCTGAATCAATGGGAAAAGTATATTATGGGTGACTTACAAAAGGAAGAACGTTATTGAGAAGGGCAAGGTTAGAAAATCACCAGAAAAACCAGATGTAAAGGTGTAAGCAAGGACTCAGTCAGCCTGAAAGAAATTATCTTCACAGAGTTAAGCGTATACTTAATTGGACTTCTAAAGCAGCTTACACTTAAACAGTTTTCCCGTACGAGTAGTAGTTGTTCTTATCAAAGCAGATGTGCTCTGACATTTTGTGTCAGCATCCTTTGTACGTAAAGCAACCTGTCTAAGGAAACCAGGTTTTTTTACAAAATCATAGGGGTTTGATATGTAGAACAATTAAACAAAACATACATCTTGCTTATCTTTGTATACTTATAGGTGACTGGTACCTACAGCACATAATCTATAGCTAAGACAGTGCCTGAATGGCTAACTAATTTTATATTTGCAGATGCAGTATCGTTAAGTGAAATTGATTCCACTAGAATTCTAATACCCTAACTTTGCATTTCTTATGATTCTTACTATATTTTCCAATAAATATTTTAATTTCAAGGGAGATTTTCAGGAGAAAGATGCTTCTTGGTGTGAGTAGAGCTGGAAACATTTTTAAGGTAGACTTTAATCAAAATCAAATCACTGATGTTGCTAGACTTCTGGATAGCATATGACATTTGATTTATTTATGTAATAGCTTATAGGAATTTATTTTTACATGTTCTGTTCAAAACTGTAAGTTTAAGTCCCACTAAGTTTTTTAGAACCAGAACTAGTTATGAATAGAGGTAAGTCACTCTCTGACAATTCCACTGAAAGATTATCAGCAACAAGCTGTATGATATAAACTCCCAAGTTTCATTTTACCAGTTGAATAAGTGAAGACCATGTAATATACTTCAGAGCTTAGTGTTACCGAACTGTATCTGTTAAGAATCCACAGAATTCTATCAGTACAAATACTACCATAGACAATTTTCCTTTTTTTTCCCCTCTCCTCTTAAAAAGCATATCAAATACAGACATCTGCTGTATTTGAAGTCCAAAGACTTCATGGCAATGGTGTTTTGTACATGTGCATTTCTAAAGACAGAAGAAGGTTTATTCCATTCTACATCTCCAAATGGAGAGCACAGTCAAATGCATTTGGAAGTGCCAGAGGAAATACTACTTGGGAAGAGTTCAGATCAAAATCCTGGCTGCAGCTTGAGAGAGAATCTCACACAGGACAGTTGGGGAGGAAAGTAAGGTATCTAAAAGGTGGATATCCATAACCATGTCAGTTGCATTGTACTTCCTTTAGTGCTGATGGTCAGAAAGAGACACCTCCAGGGAGCAATTTGTCTCACTCTAAGTTAAGTGGCTGAAATAGATCAAACAAACTGCCCTCTGGAGATACTTGTTGCTACCCTTTATAGCAGGCTTTAGGCAACTATTTAGGCGGTGAGATGTACCCTAACTTCAATGTCTGTGTTGTTTTGAAAACAGAAATGAGCCATTTAAGCCATTTTCCAAGAGGAAAATATTCACAATGAGAATAATCAGCCAATAATTTCCCCAGGGAAATGGTGGATTCCCCAGCATTGGACACTTCTAAGGTTCCGCTGGACAGCGCTGGGCCATCTAGTCTAGAATGTACTTCTGCCAAGAAAAGTTGGACCAGATGATCCTTGAGATCCCTTCCAACCTGGTATTCTGTGATTCCTTGATTTAGTCCTTCACCACGTTGGAGTTGCACTCAAAGCCTTTGGTGGGACCCCCAAAGTTACTGGAAATTTGCAGCGGTACCTCTTCATGACTCAGCAGAAACCCAAACAACCTGACACCCCCTCTAATGTACATCTCCATGCTATTGCTGCAGCCAAAGTGGTCTCTGCTTATGGAAAGGTGACAGGGGCTGAAAATTCTGGCTGGAAGGACACTGCAATGGGAGCTGATGGCCAAGGACAACTGTCGGGAATGGTGTTGCTACAGGGCAGCCCCAGAGCAGTGCTCATGCCTGTTTTCATGGAGCTGACCACTAGGCTACCTTAGCTTCTTTGGCTGCCAGAACAAAAACTCTTTTGAGTGGAAAGACACAGGATCACTTTTCTGGGACACCCGCTTATTCTGCTCTTTAAATTAGTTATTCACTCTTTTCAGTCTAAACCCGTATAGACTTGTGGAAAAGGGAACAGTTAATTTTTGAAGGAGAAGGTGACACAGGGCAGTAGTTTTTTCACAGGCATGATTAAAACAGAATTATATTATTTTCCTTTGATGAATTTGCTTTTTTAAGCTCATGATTATAAGCACTATACCCATTTACCTTGGTTCACTGCAGCTGTATAACATTCTGTGTGATACACTTTAAAAAATGGACTAAATTTGTATTTCAGGTTCATTTTAAGAGCAAGTAAAATGTTTGGATTGCAAAACCTGCCTTTCTGTAGACTCAATGTATTTCCGTGCTAGCAGCTTCCAGGAAACTCTTAGGTTACAATTACAAGAAGTTAAAACTGCAGCAGCAGAATTGTTAACTGGAAGTCAGAATTTCCTTTCCACCATTCCTCTTCTGTTTGGCCCTAACAGGCCAGCTTAAATAAAAATTCTTAATAAACAATTGTTTCTTTTATTTTTCTATTACATTATTTTGGTATTTTTGTGGCTTTTTTTCCTTTCTCATCCTAACCTCTAATTTTTTGTTCTTTGGTCCCTTTTTTTACCTTATACTGGATTATCTACTTAGAGCAGCATTTTCTAACAACCCTTCCCAGTTATAGGACACTCTCCTTTAAATTTATCAGGAATGTGTCCAATTCTTAAAACATATTAAAGACATTTTTTTTTGTGTTCTTTTCCAGGCTTTCTAGTTACGTGGTCAGTAATGCAGAGAAGAATGAATGTAAGCCGGGAAGTCTGTGATAAGAACAATAAAACCAGCATCTGCTCCAAGGAGCAAAACTGAAGCAGACTTCACAAACTCCAGGAAGAGAAGGAAAAAAGGTAATGGGTTTATTCAGTTGGACACAGGGATTTTTCTTAAAATAATAATTTAGACAACAACTAACTATGTATGGAGATAACTAAAGCATAATGGAAAACCTGAAGAAAGAAATGGAAACATGATTTAATAAGGCTTAGCAAGCGGTGCATCTAGGGATGATACTGCAAGACAGATGGTATCCCGAACAGATCTGGGCTCAGCAAACTCAGATGACCCCATTTCTTTAGATTACTGTGCAAGGAGATGACCCTGAAAAAGTGAGAAAGTACAGGGCTGGAATGCTGGCTGAGTTAGCCCCAGGGACAGAAGACAGTTTGATCCTAGCCGTCTGTTATTTTAAAACAGATCTGAAAGAAGGACAAAGACCTGCTTTTCACTGCCCAACATATTATAGATGTCTTTGCAAAATAAATGCAAAGCTTGTTGAAAGCAGTAGCAATTACATTTATTCGGATTTTACTCACTGTTATTTTAGGATTGAGCAACCATGCTGAGAAATGAAAACAAAAGTTACGTCAGAAGAAATGACATAAGGCTTTATGTTTACTTACTTATTTTTATATGTGTAAAATATAAAAATAACATATATGTTTATATGGTTGTTTGTATAGGAAAAGTGAGGTTTACAGACCATTTGTCACTGCAGCAGCCACTGGAATGTGCCAGCAAACCTGTGGCCCTGTGTCTCCTTACAGCTGCTTTTTATATTTGGAGTATAAACCATGTTAGCTTCTGAAGGATTTATCAGTTTAGAGGACAGCTGTGGAGTGTTTAGGAGAGGACCTAAGGACAACATAGCTCCAAAATAAATATGTGCTTGGCTACTCTATCTTCTGACACGTGAGATACTTCTACAGAGAAAAGACTTCCAAGAAAGTAGACAGAGCCTTCCAGGGATCTCCTGCAATAACTTCCTCACTCTACACCACAGGCTTTGAAGGCTTCTTTCTGTGAATGTTTCTTGTCTAACAGAAAAAAGAAGATAATATGTGGAGATGGATGAATGGATGGAATATGTACAATTAAAAAAATATTCAAAACATTCCAGGAGACACAGTTTTTCCGTAAGAAAAAAGCCACATGAAAATTCCATGAAAAGTCACACTGCTTAATAAGCTTCTGGAAGGCTCTTAGACGTTAAGAGTTGCTACAGCTAATGCCACACAGAACAGCATAGCTGCAGCTTGCAAACAGGCAAAAAACCTGATCGTTTTGTTGACAACTTATTTTGTTCACACATGCAGTTAAAATTAAATGTAAGGACTGTTTGGTAGCTTTTGGAAGACAGAAGAATAACATCTAAGTGATGTAAAACCTCTGTAGCAAGCGAGACCAGTTCTGAATGTAAATTTATTTTCCATTTGTGTATTTTTTTTTTTTTTACACAACATAAATATGTACAAAACAGTACATAAGGAAAACTGAGGAAATCATACCTAAAATGACCTTTTTCCCGCTTTGTCCTTAAAGAGGAAGGCTGACAAATGCTCATGAGCTTGCCATCCATCATGTTTCATAGGAAAACAGGAGACAGTAGGCATCTTAAGCTGGTCTGCATGGATTCACACACAGGGATCTTCCTCAAACACTGTTGTGCTTAACAGCTAAGCAAATTCCAGCTGCCCTTCTAAGAAATCTGAGTTTTATCTGAGGTCACATTGGTCATGTCTGAGAGTTTTAAAATAAATGTCAGTCTGTTGTATAGTCCAGGATCAATTATGAAGTGTTTATTTCTCAGAAAGAGGTCTGAGTTCTACCCTTTCAATCTGTAGTAGTCACAGTCATTTCAGCGTTCTGTTTTACAATTTTCTTCTTTACAGCACATCCACAAACTCTCTTGCAGCTGTTCCTCATGTGATTATTTCTAGTAGTTGCATTGTGGTTGCCCATATGAATAAGGGTTATTGTTGTGGTATACCATCACAGGCTACAAATATGCAAAACTTACAAAGGGACAGGAAACTTTCAAACTCTTTAAATGATTTCTTCTGGGTTTGGATAGGCATTCTTTTGGCGTTTGCTTGGATTTTTGTTTTGTTTCATTTTGTTTAAAGATTGCCCTGCAGCTATTGAAAAAAGTTTAAAAACTGCTATCACCGATTTACTTTAAGTCAGTTAATCACAGGAGAGCAGGCAGTTTCAAAATCTGCCAAACCCTTAGCCAGTAGAAATTAGCAATTATGCAGTTATTTTTATTAGCTGCATATTGCATAAAGATGTAAGCATCTGTACTTATACTGTATAGATTATTTCATGACACTATATGACATTTATATGTGGCAGTGTTAACTGCTATGATTATTTTAAGTGACAGCCAGATGAACTGGCAAGGAAGAAAGCACAGTAACCAACATTGCGTGTTTTTGAGTACATATTTATTCTGGAGAAACAAGCTCCTAAATACATGACTGCAATGGATACTGAACAAGCATGCAC
>JAOEHX010024252.1:0-10508 GCA_025448015.1 Bolborhynchus lineola | reverse complement strand
GAAAACTTTGATAAACTTGTTACTCCAAAGAGCTAAACTATGATTTATTGATTGGTCCAGCATTGCAGATGGTCTTGTTTGCAAGTAAAATCAGTAACTTCTGTCATGAGAAGGAAGAGGCCTTCTATGCAGCAGACAGTTCTTACAAGGTTTTTTGCAATCAGTTATTTAAAAATTGTTTTATTTTTTTTTGTTTGCTATCAAAAAGGGTACCAAAGGCCATTGTAAATTAAATGGAACCTTTAAATTCTGATCCTGATAATTTTAGAAAACGCAGGAGCTCCACTAAATAACTTTTAATAGTTTTAGCAGGACTTTCTGAATTGGCAGTCATCCAACTGATTGACTCAGAAAGTGCTATGGCTGATTTGTCTAATGGCCTAGCATAGTGCTTGCTCCAAAGCAGAGTAAATTACAATGGGTAAGACTTGGATGTGTGACCAATGTTTTGTTCATTGGGTCAGCAAGTAATTAGAAGGAAGATTCAAGCCCTAGCACACAACACAAGCTATCCTGAGAAAGGTACCACCAGCCTCTAGGCTCTATCAACCTCTAATATTTTCCATTTGCTCCCTAATCTCATCAGCATAAAGTCTTGTATAAACTGCACTACTCATAGGAGTCATTCACAAGTACAAAACCAGAAAGATAGGAAGAGTTTACACATCATTTTATCTTGCATCACAGTTCCTCTTTCATCTCCTTTTTTTGTCTTCTGTTTCATTTATTGTCGTTCAAAGTTGTCTGCATGTGTATACACTTTTAGGAAGTTTATCAGTCCAGATGAGGAAGGTGCCAGAAAGAAAATTCCTTTAGTTCAAGTGCATTTTTGAAATGCAGAATACAATTTTTTCCTATCCATATAGGCATCTAAGGGAAATCTCTACATTTTTCTGTAAGGATTGTTTGATTACTTTGAATGCACTATTAGAGATACCTGAGTGGGAAAGGGAATGAGAAAGGTCTTTCAGTCATATAAAACCTGAAATGTATGAAGAAAGATTTAAACAGCTTTTAGGCTGTGAGTTAGACAAAGCAATATTTTAGTAATGAATCCCAACTATGGAAATGAATCAACAGTAGTAAATAAAAACCTTACTTGGCTGAATATTTTACAAGTTGGCTATGCATTGTTTTTCCTATATAATATGTAGGAGTAGATTGCTTGGGGTGCTAACTTTATGGTTCAACTAATATGTCTTCAATCTAATACAGCAGCAATAATCCATAAGTGGAGTTTTAAAAATTATAAAGTATAGTGTTCTAAATGAGAGGTTGTGGTCTTGCAGCTAGTCAAAACGATCAATAGAAGTCTGATGTAGATTCGAGAGAAGCTCTCCGGTTCTTGAGTATCAGGAATAAAGAAATTCCTGACATAACAAACCTTTTCTCCTTCACCTATGCATGGAGAGATTGCACTTTGTATTTTGACATTATTCACAGAGAAAGTTTGCCTCTGTGTCCAAGAAAATAAAGCAGAGCATACAATATCTAGTTCTTTTCTGCAAGACTCCTTCCCCATCATTTCGCTTTCTGGATGCTGTTTGTTCTAGCCAGCTTAATCAGGCATTCCAGGCGTGGGGGCTCAGAGTTGATGAGACACCATTTAATCTTTTCACAGCAGCTGAGAACTGAATCTGCCCCATAGCCATCCGTCTTTCTCTTCCCTGACACTTGCTTAGACCTGCAGCTTCCTTTTCAGACCCAGATCTTTTGATTCCTAGGAGAATACATACTTCAGGTTGTCTTTTCTTCCTTTTCATCATGAAAAACAATGGCATTAGAATGCCAAATATCTGCCTTCAGAATGTATATTCTTGTTTTCTTTATTGTTCAATGAGGAAAAGGTCAGTTTTTAATGGAATTTATTTACTTAGTGAGCTTTATCTGAGCCTGTCTTTTGTCTATTTTATTACTGGTGCCATCTTTTCTATTAATGACCAGACACTTCCCATGTGAATGGTTTTGTACAGAGATAGAGATTAAGGTGTTTGTTATCTTCCCCTTCTTGAGAGGCCTGCCTCTTTTCTTTTGATAAGGATACTTCACAGGGTAATTTCTCATTGTAAAACTGCTCCTGAGCAGGACTGACTTTACGTTGAAATGTCTTTTCAAATATGTGATAGCTTTTCCATGGTCTTCTGTCCATCAATTTTTATCTGTCTTTCATCATATACTCCTCATGGGATTTGGGCAACTAAGTAGGCTTTTAGCATAATTAGCAGTTACTCAGTCCCATTTCAGTAGATTTGCATGGTAATTCCATAGGTGTTTTCCTCTTTCTCAGGAGTCTGGTCTTTTCTAACCAAACTTTCACCCACTTCACTGTCTCCTTACATACAGCTCCTGATCGTACATTAAGTAGTCTTGACTCCAGACAGTCTCTCTCCCAGCCCTACATTTTAGTTATATACTGAAGAAATTGGAATGTTTCCTACCCTCTGTTTCTTTACCCAGTGACATGAGGCTGCAGTGGCAGAAAAAATTCAGGTGTTCATCTTGATGTCAAAGATACCTCAGTGAGCCTGTGTTCCAAAGCTTTATTTCCTTTTGCACTTCTGAAAACAAAATCCTAGTGAAATTTACTTGTTTAGTATTATTATGATCTTGGAGATCATAATAGAAACTCTGAAATGCTACGTTAAAACAACTTGCTGTTGTAGTCTGACATTAGGCTGCATTGTTTTATGGATAATGTGGATTTGAATTGTGATAGCACATTCTGATTAAATGATTTTGAATTCTTAACATTATTTTTGTTATCAAAATTAGAAATAATTAAAACCAGAGAAAATTCTTTTCCATTCAAGAGCTCAGAACATTTCCTTCAAAATATTTCCTTATTCCTCACTCACCTGCACTTCATCTAGGTTTGGAAATCATCCATAAAAGAATAAGTGAAATGTGTAAATTAATTCCACAGAGCTCCTGAGGATGAATTTTATAATGGGGATCATTACGAAACAGAAATCTGTTTGCTATCTCTGTAATAATCAGATAAATCCTGTTGAGCCTAGATACCCTGTTGTGGATACATCAAAAAGATGTACTGGCATGCTCCTCAAAGTGCCTCAGTATAACATTTAGCTCCTGCTAATGTTCGCAGAATATCCGTTAGACTTGCAGTCACTGAAGCTGACTCTGCAACTAAATTTTACCCATCACTGCCTAAATTCTGGTAGATTCAAGCCACTTAGCTCCTATCTTATATAAAAGTACTGACAGAATTGACAAAGTAGACATTTGCTTCTGGAAGAGGGGAGTTCTGGTATACATTTAGATGTCATCTAATGTGATTAAGCATATGTCTTCCCTCCCCTTCCTCTTTTATAAACCATTGATTGAAGAATTGGGGTGTACGGTGGTTTTCCACTAGTCCTTAAGTTTTATTGTCTTGTAATAAATTCACTTTATGCACACTACGTAAATATTCACTAAGTGAAAGATGGAAAGCAGGACGGACTGAGACTTTGCAGGCTAGCCATTAGGGCACCCACTAGGGAAGCAAAACACCATCATTTTTTTTCCTGTTCCAATTAATACTTAATATAAAATAATAAAATATTCATTGGTAAGTAGAAGTGGTATCTGACCACATAAAAAGTAACATCTTGGATTGCATGAAGCTAAAATGAAGACAACCCTACAATGAGCCTGCAGAAAAATGGTCCAACACCTGACATGATGTATAATCAACTGTTTTTTAAGAAATGCTGAAAGAAAGCTTGCCATCAGTGCTAACGGAAATATATTTCTGGGTGTTTGTTAGGAATTTAAAATGATAAGTATTTGTTGTAATGAAAGAATATTAGTTATTTCCATTCTGTTGGCCTGATGGGACCATAACAAAAAATTTTTAAAAGGAGAAGCTATTCATAACAGCTTGGCCAGTACCAGAATTAAAAAGATATTCTGCATATTATGTAGCAACTAATTGTCATCTTTCCTAAAAGAAATAATGGCATTTTCAGTGTGGTATGAGGTAATGGGCACCAAACTGCAGTTATGGTTGATGAGAAGCTCAACATGGCTTGTCACTATGCTCACAGCTCAGAAAGCCAGTTGTATGCTGGGATGCATCAAAAGAAGCATGACAGGCAGGTTGAAGGAGGTGATTCTGCCCCTGTACTCTGCACTTGTGAGACCCCACTTGTAGTTCTAAGTACAGTTCTGGGGGTGCCATCATCAGAAGGATGGGGACCTGTTGGAGTGAGTCCAGATAAGGGCCACAAAGATGATCAGAGCTGGAGCATCTCTCCTATGAAGGCAGGCTGAGAGAGCTGGGGTTGTTCAGGCTGGAGAAGAGAAGGCTTCAGGGAGACCTTAAAGCAGCCTTCAAGTACCTAAAAGGGACTACAAGAAATCTGGAGAGGGACTTTTTATGAGGGCATGTAGTGGCAGGACAAGGAGGAATGGCTTTAATATGGAAGAGGGTAGATTTAGATAGGATATTAGGAAGAACTTCACTGCGAGGGTGGTGAGACCCTCCAGTGAGCAGGTTGCCCAGAGAAGCTGTGGCTGCCCCATCCCTGGCAGGGTTCAAGGCCAGGTTGTATGGAGCTTTGAGCAACCTGGTCTAGTGGAAGATGTTCCTGCCCATGGCAGATGGGTTGGAACTGGATGACCTTGTTCTGTCCAACCCAAACCGTTCCATGGTTCTATGGAGCCCATTTATATTAATGGAGAAATTGTTACACTGCACATTATTTTGATGCACAAAGTATAGAGCAACAGGTGATATATTACAATGAAACAGAAACACAGGCTTTCTGTGAGCATTGAATAGGTGATAACTCATGAAAGTGTGTTGCTCAGTTCAATCCAGGTAATAGTAGTAAAATGGGTATTCAGTTACTGGGAAGACACAAGTGGTAGGCGGCCATAAATGGATGGGCATGTCACAGAAACTGCCGCTGGAATTGCTATTAGATGGAAGCCTTTGTTGGTAGCTTCAGCTGAAAGGTCAAATCCTAAATGGACAAAGGAATTAATCTAGTATCTCTTTCTTGCCTGTTGATAGTAATTAGTCTGATGGATCTTCCCCCCACCCCCCCTTTACTGATCTGAGGCATTTGCACTCTGTGGCATTTTAAAATATTCACATCCACTGTAACTTCTGCGTCTGGAGTGCTGGTAGGTGGTGCGTAGGTACATTGAGGAACTAATCAGTCATTATCACTTCTGCCAATCAAACACATCTGCTACCTTTTTCTTCATGCAAAACACTGAGTACAATTTTGATCCTTTATAACCAATTTAAGAGAATGTTTCATATAGCGCACATAGCCTTTAGACTTTACACTTATTTGAAAGCAATGTAATCATTAACTTCACATTTTTTACTTCTTCACAAATAGCCTGTGAAAGGTTTAAAATGCAGGTGTTTGTCTGAAAGTGTTTGACAATACCATGTAAATGTGTTTGAAATTATGGCTTTTCTTGACATTTTTTTATAATAATGTAGGTGGTTATTAGTTGTTGAGAAATTATCATTTACCATTTGAGAGTTTTTTGAATGTTGGATTAGGGAATAAAAAGGTAATGATCTATTCTGCCCTCCCAGGAAAATCTGGTTACAAAATTAGCCTGTGTTTAGTTACCATGGTGATAAGGGTTGTGTGTTGGGTTATTTTTTTAAATATAGCTTTGTTCTTTTATCCTTGTATTCTTCTAATGAACAAATGTATGCTTCAAGACTTTTCTTAAGCCTCCATATGAACAGAAAATTGATGTATAAAATGTTCACAAATTCCAAAAGAAACGCTGTAGCTGTGTGGTTGAGAAGAAATATTTGCAGATGTATCTTTCTTTGTATTTGTAAATAGTGACATTTTGAGCTATCAGTTTAGGCAGTATATCTCTAAAAACGCACTAAAATATGTGATACAATTAAAATTGTTAATGTGGTGGGCTTGACTCCTTTCAAATATCTTCTAAGGAACAAAAAATTCTGGCCTCTCTCTGACTGTTTACTATTACTACTTAAGTAATTAATTAAGAGTAATAATTAATCTCCTCTTGGACATGTATTGTTAAGATGACAATAATAGCAATTTTTCTAGAACTAAGTATTCAGTGCAAATTGGTAATGAGCATAGAATACGTTCTAGGAAACCTGAGGCGTCCCCTTACCTATCCTCTGCTTCAGTGGTCAGTTAGATTTTTTTCTTAGGGATGTTTGCTTTTATCATTGCTGATGACCTTCAATGGTCAAAACTCCACTCCACAGTTTCTTGTGGTTCAAAAAATAAAGAAGAAAGTATACGCAAATAATTGAAACTTGAAGGTGGTAACCTCAAAACTGTATTCTTTGTATATGCATGCATGTTGTGTAAACTAAGCTGATAATGCACTTCTGCTCCAAATCATGGTCCTATATAACCCAAGTTCTGTAGAAGCTGTGCATGTGAATAGGTTCTTAGAAAGACACACCATCGTTTTTGGGACAGCAGTGGAGAAAAGACGAAGAAAGAAGGAACCTCACTGACGGACACATAGGTGTCTTCTCATATGTCAATGTAGAGAATATTTGGTTATGTCTTTACTCTGTGGATTAGTTAGAAGACCCCCAGATGACAAGATAAAGACAAATTCAAGTTGAATTTTGAGTCTTCAGTGCTTTTTAAATCTGAAGACATATACATTGCTATTAAGGATAAATTAATTGAAGTATTTTAGGAGAATTCAAAAACAAGTGCAGCATGTAGGAAGAGAGTTGTGTGGTTAGAAATAGGAAATCATAGAATGGTTAAGGTTGGAAAGGACCTTAAGATAATCTAGTTCCAATCCCCCCGCCATGGGTAGGGACGCCTCACACTAAAACGTGTCCCCCAAGGCTCTGTCCAACCCAGCCTTGAACACTGCCAGAGATGGAGCATTTACCACTTCTTTAGGCAACCCATTCCAGTGCCTCACTACCTGCACAGTAAAGAACTTCTTCCTTACATCTAACCTGAACTTCCCCTGTTTAAGTTTAAACCCGTTACCCCTTGTTCTAGTGCTATAATTGCTAATGAAGACTCCCCCTCCATCATCCTTGTAGGCTGCCTTCAGATACTGGAAGGCTGCTATGAGGTTTCCCTGCAGCCTTCTCTTCTTCTGACTGAACAGCCCCGACTTTCTCGCCTGTAAAATTTCAGAAATAAAAATATTTAACTGAATTATTCTGATTAAGTGATCTGTCTTTGAATGCTGAGACTTAGACTTTGTGACCATAAAAAAGTATAGAGTAAGAGAAAAAAAATCATTCTTTCTGAGTGCAGGTGGATAACAAAACAGAGACAGCTGTTACAGTGTACTCCAGAACTGATACTCTGGTGTTGATTTACTTTAGATGTCGGAGTTGAGGTGGTTTAAATGTTCAACTAAATCTTCAGCTCATCAGCACTTAACATAGCATGCAAGCCTGCTTTCATGTAAATCTGTTCTGCATTTTTTCAGCCTGTGCATTACAATCCTATAGCTCTGGTTTTAAGTTCTCTCTTTCAGGAAAACAATGTGTTGTACAGATAAAGAAGCCTATCTTTGTTCTGTGCAAGCATAATGTCTCAATATCCCTTAATCACAACAGAGGAGGAAGCCTAGCTCCCAAATAGAAAGTAGCATTGGTTATGCCACTGAGAAAGGCCAAGAAAATCTCTTGCATGCCAGAACCTCTTAGCTGACACACTTTATGGTAGCAACTATAACAATATTTTGGTTCAAATCAGGAACGTGATTTTGATGGGAATTTTCTGACTGTTCCTGCTTACCATGCTTTGAGTTGCATTTTGGAGAAGTTTCAGATTATGTGAACTAAAATGAAATCTAAGGTACGCTCCAAGAGCAAATCTCATGTGCTCTGGCCACTAGGAGATGTGCACTCTGCTGGACAAGACCAGAGGCAGTCTGAATGAAAACCTTCAAACTGTGTACATATATCATGTTCTCAGCACCAAATAATTAACTCTATAAATCTTTCCCATTGTGCACCACTAATTTTCAATGTAGTTGTAGCCACTAGATCTCTCTGTCTGATCCATTTTCTTACCGTTAAAGGAGAAATGAACACAGCAGGCTTGAACCTTTCTGCAAATCATATTTATTTCAAGTTAATAATTTTTTCAGGTGGTGCATTACCAGTAAAACACAACCTGTGCTTGCCTAGCTATGCATGCCTGAATACTGTGCTAGAGGTTTTAACAGCAGAACCTCAACTTGCACTTCAGAGATTTAACCTCATCACAACCACTTAACTCTTAAGGTAAGGAGAAGAGAGAAAATTGTTTAAAATTGATCTTATTTGAATTGCATGAAGTCTTATTTATAGTGATGCAAAAGAAACAAAATGTACTTGACACTATAATTTTTTTCCTTTATTCAATACCTTTCTTTTATCTCACCTTGACTATTAGTCATGATATATCAGTTCCTTGATTTAGTAGGAGACTGTTCATGTTGATGAGGGCTTTGTTAGCACAAGTTTAAAAATTGAGCTATTTAGCAGAAAGAAAACAGTATAAACATGTCCTAGTTTCAGCTGTAACAGATATTTTTCTTCCTAGCATTTGATGCAGTGCTGTATTTTGGCTTTAGTGTGAGAACAATTATGATAACACACTGATGTTTTAGTTGTTGCTAAGTAGCACTTACCTGATCTACGACTTTTCAGTCTCTCATGCTCTGCTGGTGAGGAGGGGCATGAGAAACTGGGAGGGAGCAGAGACAGGACACCTGACCCAAACTATCCAAAGGGGTATTCTATACCACAGTGTGTCATGTCCAGTATGTAAACAGGGGGGAGTTACCCAGGAGGGACCGTTGCTCTGGTTGGGCTGGGTATTGCTCAGCAGGCAGTGAGCAATTGTATTGTGCATTACTTGGGTTTTCTGAGTTTTTTTGCTGTTGTTGTTGTCTTCTGTTGTTATTATAATTATTGTTATTGTTGATATTCTTTCTATTATCACTATATTTTGCTTTAATTTATTTATGAAACTGTTCTTATTTCAGCCCTCAGGTTTTACATTCTTTTGATTCTCCTCCCCATCTGCCCAGGCAGAGGGAAAAGTGAGGGGTAAACGGTTGTTTGCATGGTTCTGGGTTACTGCCTGGGTTTAAAACATGACATTATTTTGTTACCAAGCTTTCTTCCACCTTGCAAGAACAGAGAAAGCTTTCTTCAGAAAATTGCCTGTTTTCTGATAGGTTTTCAGTGATTTTTCAGGATCTCTGTCATGCACAGCGTAAAAGCTGTTTAATTTGTTTGTAGTTCCTAATTCAGGTACTGCATATAGCAATCCATAGCACTCTGCTGTTAAAAAAAAGGAATCTCGCTCCACTTAAAAAATGTCCTGGGGCTGGGACCTGTGTGAGACTGTAATTATTTGGGACCTCTCTGTCTGTCTCCCCAGATACTCTTGGGTGAGAAGTGCCAGCTCTTCTCCTTTTTATGTGTTTTTTTGTGATGGAAAGAACTCCTAAATATTTTGTTTAAAGGGGAAAAAAAAAAAAAGGAAAAGAAAAACTGATGTACCTGGGGAAGAAAAAACCACTTTGCTACAAATGGGAACCTGAGAAAGGGAGAGGTAGCATGTGACTTTCCAAGATCAGATCTGACCATGCACTCCCTGGGAACACTGGAATGAAGGGCAGGATGAGCTGAGAGAAAGCCTATAGAGATCTTTATAGAAATATATATATAGAGAGAGCTATATATAGAAAGCTTTATAGAGCTGCCTATATATAGAGCCTATATAGAGATTTATGGAGCTTTAATAGAAAGCCTATAGAGAAAGCTGAGAGAAAAGACTATATGGGGACCCTGCAGTTTGTGCTCTCTATGTAATACATTGTTGGCAGGGAATGTGCTTGTTTAGAGTCTGAAGAAAATATTTTTTCCCTGTGTAGATCAAGTTTTGCTATTAATAGATTTATTGTTTATGTTAATTATATCCTAATAAGGTCTTTTGTATCTTACAACAGGTTCACAGTGGAAGAAGGGGCATAATTTCACTTCAAGGCTTTGGCCTATTAAAGATCCTGGCTCAACCCTGCAAAGTCTCTTCCCTGTCCCCCGACCCAAGGAGGAAAATGATCCTTAAAGAAGATATCTTCTTTTATCCACCCTGTCTGCACATCCTTGTTGGTGTGGGGAAACTGGTCCTTAGCTTTTGTCCTAGTTCTTGTATAGAAGCAACAGAGACATCAATTTGATAGATGGACCACTTGGTGGATAAAGAACTGGCTGGGTGGCTGCACACAAAGAGTTGTGGTCAATGGCTCATCAGTGTCCAGTTGGAGACCAGTAATGAGTGGTGTCCCTCAGGGATCGGTGTTGGGGCCGGTCTTGTTCAACATCTTTGTTGGTGACATGGACAGTGAGATTAAGTGCGCCCTCAGCAAGTTTGCCAATGACATCAAGCTGCGTGGTTCGGTTGATATGTTGAAGGGAAAGAATGCCATCCAGAGGAACCTTGACATGCTTGTGAGGTGGGCTGATGCCAACCTGATGAAGTTTAACCATGCCAAGT
>JAOEHX010024251.1:0-25731 GCA_025448015.1 Bolborhynchus lineola | reverse complement strand
GTCTTTCTGTTTCCAGTGGTTTTTCCCTTTCTTACTTAACTATATCCTTTTTGAGACAGGAAAGTAGAAATGCATGCAGTGTGCACAAAAAAAACAAAAAGGTTTTTTGTGTTTGCATGTTTGTATAGTTTCTTTTATTGTTTTTTTAATGTATCTGGACTTTCTATTCAACATTTTTTAGCACTGACATTCTCCTGAAAATTAGTTGTTATCAAACATATTTTTTTCTTTGGTTTATATTGCTTTGCATTCATGAATGCTGAATTCAACAGATTAAAACTAAATATTTTCAATAGTTGGATGAAAATTTGATGCCTTGTGCTTCCTAGCAGCAGGCGAATGAAATTCCTCCCCCTCCACACCCCCAATTTATTATTTTTGGAGACTTTTTTTGTTGTTTATAGGAAAAAAACACTTATACTAACATAACTTGCTAAGTAAAATGTCCCTTTGGCAGCCATCCCAGAGCAGCAACTATAAACACATGTTTAGGTTTTAAGCAGTGTTATGCACTAAATAATTTATCATTTCCCTGCTCTAGCCATTTCACTTCAAGTCATTAGTCAGACTTGTACAAATAAATCACAACTAACAAAACTTTAACAATCCATATAAAGGAAACAGCATTCTCATTTTTTCTGTATTTGCAGAGAAAACTTGTAAGGAAAATTTAATGGAGGTGTAAAATGCTTACTTTGCGTTTTACCTTATTAAATTATATTCCTGGATATTTTATTTCACTGGGGAATTTGGCCTTTCGATAGCACTAGTCTTAATTCTCTATTTTCAACTGTACATTCGTTTGTATTTTGTTTGGCTGTGGAATCTTTTCCTTCCTCTTCTATTCTGTAAGCTAGTCAATATATTTCCCCAATTAATTTAAGAGCAGATTATGCTTTTTCAAGGGTGCATATCACATAATACTAGCAGGTATGCCAACTGATATTTCTTCACCAATAATCAGTGAAGATTTGGAACATATTTACTTACAATTTGAAGGAGAAATTTAGGCATTTGAATGCGATTCACTGCTGATTGCTGTCTGCAGTAAAGTATTGGCTCTGTGTGTGCTCCCAGCAATAAGTTTTGGCTTTGCATTAATAAAAGTGTTTGTGATTAAGACTTTAAAAGAAAAGAAAAGAAGGTATTAAAAAACCCTCCAGACCTATTTCAGCCATGGTCCTCAGGAATATTTTTTTTATTCTTTAGACTATGCAAATTGTATAACCAATTGTCTTACAAACACTTTGTGACCATGCAGCTTCAAACCTCCCTTTATCCTTCAGGGATGTCTCTTCTTGTTCTAGAGAGCAGATCTAAGAGTAAGACTGTGCTTCTCTTTAACCTTTCTAGCAAGTTTGTCAAATAGCTTAGGGAAGTTTTTTCATCCACACATTTCAAATCAGACCAGGGTAGGCTAAAGGAAAAGCCTATCTACCTAAACCAGTTAAGACTGCCATGAATGCATGAGGCAAGGGGGAGGCAAGGGAGATTGTCTTTCATGGGCCTTCTGTTTGATTCTGATTATATTTAAATTGGAGAGCTTATTATATTCACAGCTGTGACTACGTTGCTATGACAGCAGCAACATTGCTGTCCCTTTAAGAGGAAAAGGACAACTATTTACATATTCCTTCCTGCAGCTTGAGTTTCAACCCTTTCTTACGCCATTTTCAATTGCAACTTATGCATGAATACATTTTGTTCTCCCCTCAGCTGTTCTTTTTTTTCTCTGAAAAATTACTTGAGTAGCCTAGGTGCAAGTAGCTGTGCAGGGAGGGTTAGTTTTTTTAAAACCTTCTATGGATCCAGTTCTCGGACCCTTTGCTTAAATCTTCACCCTTTATTTCCTGGAATACAAACCACACTGCACATACTGCTTTCAGCCGCACATGCTCCTGGCTCATCACAATACTACAGCTCAAGAACAAGTGAGCCTCCCTCTTGTTTCTTGGAAAGAGGGGCCCGTCTGCCTGTCTGTCTGTCAAGTGTGTGAACTCCTGCTGCTCCCCAGAGTGCCAGCAGAAAGCAAATCTCATTGCGCCTGCCATTTCCTAGCCAACACTAGCACAATGGAGAGCATGTAAACAGTTGGCTGGGCTGATTGTTACAATGATTGAAGCAAATCAAGGGCAGCTTTGCCATGAACAATGAAATCTGCACTCTGTATGCAAATTCCTCCCTGCTTTCACTTCTGTTTCTCATCTGTGCCAGCATGGTCTTAGCAGGCCTCCTATGAACTACAAAACAAGTTGCGAAACCTTGCAGATTGCTGGTCTTTTATTATAAGCTTTCAGTTTCACTTAGTTTGCACAAAACATGCCTGAAAGCAGAACCCAGGCTGCACAGCTGGACTCTTTCAAGCAGCTGTTGTCTTCCCCACCCCATTTTTTTCAGTACTGGGCTTTGTCTCCTTATTTGCAGAGTTATTAAATAAAGTGATAGAAAAAATAGACAAAAAAAAGCATGACCACTTTTTGTGAAATCCTTGGTTCTCCATCTTTTCTATTAATTACAGCATGGGCAGACTGTTAGATTTACCAAATTCATTATGGTTCAGGAATGCCTTATGTTATTTAGGAAATCTCATTTTTTTCTCTTTCTTGCAGAAGTAAGTTTGCATGTCAGTGCTGCGCTCCCAGCACCTGCCTTACCCTTTGCTATGTCCGCATGCCAGCTGCTGAATTTAAGCATGTGCTCTCCTCACTGATGTGAGGTTCAAGGGGCCAATTCCCTGGCTTTCAGTGTTACACTAAACTGCCCCACACTAGCTGTTTTGTTTTGTGCTATGAGAATCATGTCTGTCTGTTATGGGCCTTTGTGCCAAAATGGGGTTGTACGCTTAATTCAGTTATAGATATTTCTCCTTTGTCAGAATATGCATTTCCACTCAACCCATTCCTATGTGTGACCAGAACTGCAATGACTCATTGTGACTGGTGGTAGTCATTATTAATGGTTATTTAATGGACACTCACTATTATTAGTTTGAGTTGTAAAGGGATGTTTTAATTTTGTTTCCAGAGGTGTCCCCTCCTGTTGGAAAATGCTTTCAAAACTTCTGTATTAATGAACCGTAACTCAGAGTTATCTTCAAGGAGTATCACACCTGGCTGCATGAATGGTTTATTTAGTGTTTGCTTTCTTCAGGAGTGACTTTTGTGTGAATAGAAGAGAAGCATGGTCCCTACAAAAATGTAAACAGATCGGTGAATTGAATTGAAGTGAAGAAAAGCAGATTGGCAGAAAACCCCATCTAGTAGGGACTGTAGGAAGGTAGTAGAAAATAAGGAATATAAATTGAGACATCAATTTGATGGATAGATGACTTCGTGGATAAAAATTGGGTGAATGGCCATACACACAGAGTTGTGGTCAACAGCCAAATGTCCAGTTAGAGACCAGTAATGAGTGGTGTCCTTCAGGGATCAGTATTGGGACCCATCTTGTTCAGCATCTTTGCTGGCAACATGGATAGTGGGATTGAGTGTGCTCTCAGCAAGTTTGCCGATGACACCAAGCTGGGTGGCTCGGTTGATACGCTGGAGGGAAGGGATGTCATCCAGAAGGACCTTGACATACTTGTGACATGGGCTAATACCAACCTCATGATGTTCCACCAAGCCAAGTACAATGTCCTATACCTGGGTCAGAGCAATCTCAAGCACAGCTAAAGGTTGGGCAGAGAAGAGATTCAGAGCAGCCCAGCAGAGAATGACTTGGGGGTGTTGGTTGATGAGAAACTAAACATAAGCCAGCTTCAGTGTGCACTCACAACCCAGAAAGCCAACCATATCCTGGGCTGTGTAGAAAGGAGCATGACCAGCAGGTCGAGGGAGGTGATCCTGCTCCTCTACTCTGCTCTCGTGAGACCTCACTTGGAGTAGTCTGTACGGTTCGGGTATCCTCAACATAAAAAGGACATGGAACTCTTGGAACAAGCCCATAGGAGGCCATGAGGATGATCAGGGGACTTGAGCACCTCCCGTATGAAGATAAGCTGAGAAAGTTAGGGCTGTTCATCCTGGAGAAGAGAAGGCTTCGTTGAGACCTCCCAGCAGCCTTCCAGTATCTGAAGGAGGTCTATCGGGGTGCTGGGGAAGGACTCTTCATTAGGAACTGTAGTGATAGGACAAGGATTAGTGGGTTCAAACTTAAACAGGGAAGTTTAGATTGGATATAAGGAAGAAATTCTTTACTGTGAGGGTGGTGAGGTGCTTGAATGTGTTGCCCAGGGCAGTTGCGAATGCTCCATCGCTGGCAGTGCTCGAGACGGGGCTGGACGTAGCCTTGGTGGCATGGTTTAGTGTGAGGTGTCCCTGCCCATGGCACAGGGGTTGGAACTAGATGATCTTAAGGTCCTTTCCAACCCTAACTATTCTATGATTGCATGGACATAAGCATTAGCTCAGTGATGAGCAATATCCTCTCTAATGATTCTGTATAAGTGCAACTTGGAAACAGTAATGAGTAATCTTGAAGTATGTCTAAGATAATCCCCTTTAATGATACTTTGCTCGATATTAAGCGCACCATTTTTTCAAACCTTATGAATATAGGAAATCTTTTGGTCTGTCAATGTTTATATCATTAATGTATTAAGAAATGAGTGACCAATTAGCCTGTAAAACTGGTTTTTCAAAACCCCTTCTATTTAGCAGAGTTTCAGACTTTATATAATATTTAAAAAAAACAAATAAAAAGGGAGCAAATCAAATCCTTTAGTTAAACCCTTCCTGATGACATTCTGCTTTATTTTCTTTTTAATCTTTTTGCCTTCAGTGCAGACATTTGATCTTTATAAAATATACTTTCCAACAAAAGAAAATATTGTACATTCTTATCCGCAAAGCATCCAAAATGTTCATTACTTAATTATGAAAGAAAAGTCTCATAAGCAGGATTGCTTAAAGAAGCTGCATTTAACTTATGATCAGGTATTTTTCTCCAAAGACATTTTTCAAAGATTGAAGAAAGGCTTCATGCTGTGTATATTTTATATCCAAATAATAATTTAATAGTAAATAAAGATTGTTTTCACATGAATTAAAATTAGCATGCTTCAATGTACTGGAAAAAAATATTAAGCCTGTATGTCAATTCTTTACAAGGTAACACTTTCTATAAATCAATCCATTAACCAGGGTCCCTTGGCTATACTTTCTGGCAGTGCTGACACAAGTGCAGAGCCTTACAGAAGAGAGGGTGTGTAAAGCAGGCAAACAGATAAACAACTATTACCTGGAGAAAATAGTTGGCAACAACTGAAATTTAGATTTTTCTATCAAGTCAGCATTTTAGCAGGGCAATTTAAGTTTGCAAGCTCCTGTCAGATACCTGAGCTGGAGCCAACATCAATTGGCTGCAAAAGTGTAGGGATCATTTCCCTTATCATCCATAGTGCTATATTTCTTGGGATGGAATTTTGACATATGTCAGGTATAATTTCCTCTTTTGAAAGAGGCAAAATTTTATTTGATTTTCCCCTTGCCTCCTAGGTCTTTTAGAAATAGGAGCTTATACAATTTAGGCAAATGTTACAGAGTTTTGACTACAATGACCTATCTATTTTTTTATTTTTTTTTTGTGGATCATTAGGAGCAAATATATTTTGCTTCAAGTTCTTCCTTGTTTTTACTAAGGGGGTGCTATATTCAGCAATATCTTTGAAAGTGAGGCTGGTGCTTGGCCTTATTCAGTCCCTTGTAATGGTGTGTTTCAGGACTGAAACAAAACCCCATTTCTCAATAGAGCTATGCATTAGATTTGACAGTATTTCAAATGTTTCTTTGCCTGTTTACCAACAGGCAGAGCAGTAAAATATGTAATCAGGAATGACCATTTATGTTTAAATAGATTAAAATTTGGGCAAGTATAATTATTATGATTTCATTCAGTTAAAATATTATTGAAATCTGAAAATTTAGATGCTAAACAGAGAAAGCTGCCACTAAATTGCAGCTGACTAAACCACATCAACTACTTTCAAAACCAGCTAAATAGAAACATTTCTTCCCTAAGCATGTTATTTTTCACTCTTAGCCCCAATTCCCAGTCTTTTGAGACCTCTGAGCTAAACACAACATGTTTCCTCAGCACAGTTTAGAGTCTTATTTGTTCTCAGAAACAAAGCTCTTGCTTTAGAGGGTATTACTTTTTAGTAGGGAATGGTAAAAGCTGTGATGCTGGAAGAGTTATGATAGCTCCATCAGTTAGACTTCTATGATGTTCATAGATACAGTACTAAGGGAGCTGATTGAGTATTTCAGAATGAAAATTTGGCTTTAGTTTCTTTATTGCTTGCAAAATAGCTTTGATATGTTCACCTGTGTTAAGGAAAATTCTCAGCTGCTGTAAGTCAGTGTGTTTTCACTGCATTCAGTACAGGAGGAGGATCTAGGTAGTAAAAAGTTCATAAATATTCATCTTGCTTGTGCAACTCAGCTTTGACTAGGTAATAAATCACAGGATTTCTTTACTTTCATGAAAATATTGTGTAAGAACTTGAAGACTGTGTTTCTGAGAACTCAAGTGCATGTTCAAATGAGTTTTAGCAAAAATCAACCATATTTCAATTCTAAAGAGCAGCCTATGGACAATTTTACAGGCATAGTCTTTGTATTAATTGAAATTTAAATATTTTTTATACTGATTCACCAACTTCTTGTAATAAGTTTTAGACTTTGGAATTTTAATTAATCTTAAATAAATTCAGAGAAAACTGGAAGCAACCATTGCAGTATTCTGAATGGACCTCCATGACACTGTATTGTGGTTTGAATAAAGTTGTATATTTAAAAGGAAAGAACTTTACCTTGGTTTAAAAGCCACCAATAAGAAAGAGATTTAATGACGATTTTTGCCGAATTTGTCAAGTTGCCTCAATTGTTGATCAAGTTGGCTTATAATCTACTACCTGGCTGAGATATAATGACCTTTGTAACTGCCTAATTTTTCACTTAACATGGGTAAAATTCCACTCAAGACAAGTGAATCAAGAATGTAAGTTTTCTGATTCATATAGAATAAAGATCTCCAATTTCATATTCATATATCAATTATCCATGGTAATTATCTGGTTAGAGAGGTCAAAGAACTTTATAATACTGGGCACTATTCCATTAATGGAGTTTTATTGATTGACAATTAAAAGTAGGATGGAGATTCTAATTAATTCATTTAGAATTCAGTTTGAATAAAGAAATATTTTCCATGGGAAATAAAAAAAAGATAAGAAAGATACTGGTCTGTTGCCTCCAGTAGAAATGTGATCAGAAACTGCTGTGAGTAGAGACCAGATAGACAGAGTCACAGGCTATGTATCAAGGTAATGCAGTAATAAATATACAACAAACTGTTCAGGAACTGTTGGACTTTGGAGTCACTGGAAAAAATTAAC
Source organism: Bolborhynchus lineola (assembly GCA_025448015.1). Lineage (NCBI taxonomy): Eukaryota > Metazoa > Chordata > Aves > Psittaciformes > Psittacidae > Bolborhynchus > Bolborhynchus lineola. Next base: position 18,332 of record JAOEHX010024251.1, on the reverse strand, counting down.
TAGGATCATCTGATTTACCTTTTGCATAATGGAGACATCTTTCTGCCCCAAAACACAGATGCAGATCCTAGTGATGAAGCAGTGAGGACTTCTTACTTGCTTATTAGTGACCAGAGCTGCTTCTAAACTTCAATAATACTCTCAAAGAAGTAAAAATAAGTCTCAGAACCCCATTATGCTGTACAAGACTCAGGCTTCAATGCTTTTTCACAACTATTTAATTATCAACGCCGTCTCTTACAAGGGATTTTGGGTTGTGCCATGTGGTGATCTCTGAAAAGTTGGTGGGGGCTGCTGCAAAAGACAGCATAAGTCACGGATGGTTCCAAATGATAGTACAGTGAAGTAAGACTGTCCTGGGAAGGGCAAAAGTTTGGGTGCACCAGTGGCTGTCCTGCTGCTTCCTCCAGCCTGAAGAGAGTGAGTAGGCCTGATATGATTTTATTTCGTAGCACAGAAGTGGTCTTTAGGAACGCTTAACAAGAAGACAGTATGCCCTACAAAGGCTATAGTCTAAAAGACTTTAAAGTCTAATTCAAGAGATAGGAGGTAAACACAGGGAGGACTGCAAGCTAACAGTGAAAGATGTAGACAGTGATCTCAGCACACTGGCTGCTGTTTCCACTGAAAATATTGCAGGAGCAATGATTTTTGGTGTGTCTGCATATCACAGATAGTGCCTTTAAAACTATTTTAAATGATGCTATGCAAGAGCATCTCTGGGCCACAGAAATCCAAAAAATGGTTAGAAGGTTGTTTTTACTTCTAGATAGCAGCCATATACTAAAGTATACAATAATGCGGTAGAGTCATCTGATTAATCATAATTTGCTGATGACTGCCTCTCTGAGATACAGGAGGAGCTAGACAGAAGGAAGACATTCTACTAAGCCTGCCTGCAAACTTCATTGTCAAGGCTCTACTCATCTACTTCAGTGACTCACAGTCTGATTGTAGCTCAGATACATGTTTTGTGATCCTGTGAGCTAAAGAAAGTCCTTAAAATGGTATCCTCCCACTGTTTAGTCTCCAAACTGAAAGCTCAGATGCTCTCTTATGGATGAACCTGAAGTCATATGCAAAACTGGGCCAATGCTGTCCTACCATGTCTTAACCCTTTCACAGTAGCTTTCATAATGACAAAGAAATAGAGGAACTCTGCTGTTCACAAAGTGAGGCAGGCTGCAAATCTCTCAAATGAAGGCACAGGATGACTTGTTCTTCCTGACATCTCTCACAAATGGTAGAATCTTGTACTGTCCTTCCCCAAGTAGGTATGTCTTGGGAAGGAATGGAGGACAAACTAATCCATACACTGTGAAAGAATTCATAGAGCTGATATGAATTCAGTTTAGCGAAGATTAGTTACATTCTTCAAAAAGGGGGAGAAGGTGATGACTTTTCTTCCAGTTATATTTTACATTATCTCACTGAGAAATTGCCTGCTCTGGAGACCATTTTATTAGAGTGTTGTAAGCCCCTGCATATTAGGATTAATAATAAAATACTAGCATATTTTTAACTATAAAATTGCAAATGCATTTGCATGGAATCTTTTTAGCATGCCTGATGCAAAAAGAGACCTATGAAATTTTCAGAAGTGTTTTATATTGCAGATAGGCAGAATCACTCAGTGCTTAATGCTGCTTAATAATAGCACTGCAAAGAGTTTTCTAAGAAGGCAAGCTGTGTTGCCAAATATATATGAAGTGTCACCCATCCCACCAAAAATAACCCTTCTGATGATTACAAGATTATATTGCATATGACATGCAAAAGCACACACACACACATACTGTACTCATTCCCTCATCTATGTCTCTCTTACAGACTCTCACATGGAATAACCAACAGAGCAGAACACTTATCTTTTAAATGAGTAATAACTTCAGCCTCAATGAGTTACCATTTTCCCTCCATAACTTTATGTGCCTACCTGAAAGGTGTTAAAAAAATAAAATGGGCAGTGAAAAATAAAGCATTCTGACACTTTAATTGCTTATTGCTTTAGTGACATTTCAGTGTTATGCTGAGGAGAAAGTGGAGAGAATGGGAGGTAATGAGCTAAGAAGAAATGCTTCTGTCATGACATGTACCATTCCTTACCAGCATGTTCTCATCCAGGCAAACACAGTACATCTCATTCAACACTCTCTATATTGTACTTCATAGAAATATGCTAGAAATGAGGAAATCATTTACAGGAAAAACTGCACATAACCTTAGAGCATCCTTTTGTTGTTCATCATTTGTCAAAGTGTTAGCTGTGCTTGTTAATGACTGTGTGTACCACAAGAGATTGCTCCTGCTTCCTGTCTGGAAGTATATAACTTTCCAGTCAGGAAAGGGGTAAGAAGAAACTGCTGAGACTTCAAATTTTGTTGGATTAGTAAGGAGATTATTAGACAGGTGACCAAAACCTGAGTAACCTAAGAACATCTTTAAAAATTTAGTTTTGTTTGTTTGTTTTTTTTCTTTTCTTTTCCCTGAGAAGGGATTTCTCAACTCCAAGATATCATGCTTAGGTATTCTGACTGCTATGTCCCTTAGTGGCTCAAGTGGGAAATTTCACTGAGTTCTCTCATCAGATAAGTATTTGAAGACCAGCTGTAAAAAGGACACAACCAGATATCTATCTAATTCAGTATGCCAAGGCATCCGCCAGAAATGATTTTGCCAGGCCTTATCTTAAAAGCAGACAGTCACATTCCTGACCTATGACAGAAAGAGCAGTGTCTCCCTAATCACTGCTTTGTTATTTAAGTATTTTGATTTAAGCAAATGTAGAAGCAAACTCAGTTTGTTTATTTTGCCAGAATGTCTTACATAATTGTTTGCATCCATTTTTTTTTTTCCAAAGACCAACGAGAGAACATTTGAGATGTCCACATGAGAGAGTTCTTGGAGTCTTCATCTATCCCTAATGCACAACAGAGTCACACTCTGCAGGGGGATGCTCTCTGACTTGCTTGGAAGCTGCTGTGGGACAGAGTCATTCCTCTGCTTTCAAAATGGGAAAATTTATTGCTCCGTACAAGAGCAGAGGGCAGCTTCCTTTCAAAATGAACTTCCCAGGAAATGTTTGTTATTCAGGATTCTTGCTCTTCATGACTTACTTTTGTGGTTATCTTTATTATTTTTCCAGACAAAAACTCTCCTGGTTTGGGATCAACCAGATTCTGTTTTTAAACAGAAAGACAAAATTATTTTTATATAGAAGATGAGGTGTGTGAATTTATTGGAAGAAGCTGTATTTTATGGCTCTAAGCTACTTGATGATTACACACTGATATTAATTCAATGAGTTTAATTGATTATGTTTTTTATTTATTTCCCTTTTAATTTAGGCTGAGTCCATTCCAATGCAGTGTATCTGGACAGAGCTCAAGAATTGTTTAATATCCTTTACACCTTTAAAAGAGAATGCTGCTTTTGTTAAGCCTTCTTTATAATGGATATGTTTTCGTCATATTATGACTTCACTGCTGTGAAAAGACATTACCTTCCCATTGCTAACAATTAGCTCATCTTTATCCATACACTGTTGTGGAGTGCTACTAATAAGTTATTCAAGGAAATAACTTGACGTGTTGTCAAGGAATCCAGAAAATACAGTTCACGAAACCAGTTTGAGTTCCAGCATTTCTCAACTTTTGTAATTATATTCTGGCTTTTTTGTAGAGGAAAGAAAAAAAAGAAATGTTGATGTTGATCAGGGTAGAACGATTTAGAATATCTATCTCTGGAGAAGCTTTGAGAATAATTTTTCATTGATCAAAACAATGTACAATTACAACTCAACCATCTTGAAATATTTGTGGTAACAGTGTTCATAGGCCTAGCTCACCTCAGTCAAAATACTAGTTGAAAGCATTCTTTTTGAAACACATATTTTGAGTCTACATAGTGAAACAAGATAAAGCACAGCATGACTCCCTTTCTGGTTAGCATATATGTTTTACACTGAGAACTGGGCTCCCTGATGGGTCACAAAGTACTTGGATTTGGAGTCACTACTGAGCATGAAAAAGTCTGAAGAATTTAATAGGCATTATACTAATATCAGTCTATATTTATCCCCCATTATCTTCTCTGTAGCAAGCCACACAGAATTGGCTCTTTCACAGCACTGTAGCTGCTCTCTGTATCCTTCTCAGCTAATGAAAATTTATACTGCTTTCCAGCAGCTGGAAGTATGTGTTTTTATCCCATGGATGCAGCTTTGCACCATCGTATGTCTCAAGTATGTGTGATTTGCCAGAGTGGACCTTCTGCTGTAGGTTATAATATGAACCTGGGAGAAATAAGGGAGAAAAGCTCAACTCAGGCTGTCCCTGTTTTGTTTGCATACACTTCTGCCCAGTAGGACTTTAGTCAGTGTTCTCAATAAACACTTATTAGAGCACTATAAAATATCCTATATCCTAGAGAAACTGAAGAAGATAGAGAACATCAGGCATATGAGAAAAACAAACCTAAGGGGAAAGGGTGTTTGTAGTTTTACTTGGTTTACTGCTATATCCCTGACTTAAAACTTGGCAAATATTTCCATTCTTGTTTTCAAAATTCTGGAAGCAAAATCTCGTGTGATTCATCATGCTGAACTGTTTAAAATGCCTTGTGAAATATAGTACAGTGTAAATACTGTACTAGATGCAGACAAATGAAATTGTTCCCACTGAACTGTGCATTGATTATCAAATGGTAAATCCATGGCTGTTTATCTGCAGGGGGAAAACATTGGACTTCTATTCATTTTCTGCAGAATTTTTCAGCGGTCTTCAGTGAAATACAAAAGACCACTGTAGTTCTACAAAGACCTTATGTCTAGCCATCACTGAATTAAAAAACTGCCCCATTGTTAAAAATTAGCTAACATTATTGCCGTGGTTTCATGATCATCTCCACGTATCTGTGAAGTCTTTGCTAATGGGGATCTACAATGGAGAGCCAAAGTCCTGTGCTCATTTGATTTTTTGTCCTGCTTGCTGCCATGTGGTCTGGCCTAACCAATAATAAAATAATTGATTTTACATTACTTTGCAGTGGCTTAAGAAGCTGTAATTAATCTCCTTACAGTACTGTTAAATGCAAATCCCATAAAGCTGTCTAATATACTTACGAGACCAAAACACCAGGGCAGTGGCTGAAGATCTGAACCATGCTGCCTAGCATGCCATTTTGTTTAGCTTTTACTGATGAGTTTACAGACAGGAGTGGTGAGATGGTGAATATTGAATTCTGTGGTCTTATTTTCCACAAATGTTACCAAACATAAATACAACAGGGAGAAATTTTAATTTTTGCTGGGGCTGAAGATTTTGTGTTTGGTATAGGGTGTCCAGCTGAAGACGCTGTGTGTTTCTCCTGGCCCAGTGTCATGGCAGCAGGTTCAAAGGATTTATACTGAAAAATAGGGTCTTCCAGTTACTATTGATGTAGAAAGCTCTGCAGTTATCTCTAAGTATATAGAGGCCAATTAATTTGAATCTGGAGGTGGAAAGAAAGAAGGCAAATGCAGCCTTTCTCTTACTTGCTAATTTTCAAGACAGTAACAGGTAAAGAAAATTGGCTTGCCAACCTAATTTGATGATCTAATATAACATTTTACCAAAGGCAAAAAGTTAAAAAAATCCATAGCTGGAGGAGCATAAGACATGCTATGAGTTTATTAGCTACTGAAACATTTGCCTTTATAGAGATTGCATAGAGATTGCATAGAGTATGTAAATTTTACATGTATACATTTTTTATATCCTAAGCTTTCTAGAAGAGAAACTTTAAATAGCATCAGTAACAAAATAAAGGGAAAGTTCTGACAGGAACACTGAGCAGTCTTAATGTTGAATATAGATTCGGCTCCTTCAAGTGTGGATTAAACTGAGCTTGAAATGAAATAAACAGAACAGCTTCAGAAGTTTAGAGCTGAAGGGAAGTCATCCATCACAGTGGAGGAATGTTTGATCTGATGTACAGTAGTTTAGCTCACAAACTTCATTGCTAAAAACATTTATCTCTGCACTCACTGCAAATTCTATTAATAGAAGACATGTCCCAAAGAAATTCAATATGCCAAGTAATTGTGCGTATCAGTCTTATGGAACGTGGAAAAAATAGACACAGTGGACATATACATACATTCTGTTCTGTCTGTGCTTGAGGAGAATTAAAAAAAAAGTCCTCTAACAACTCTTCCATTGAAATGTCAGCTATTTAACAAGCTTTTATATGATTTTCTATTCTTAAGAAGATGTTTAAATGTTTTTTTCTTAATTCTATATTGATTGGCAACTGATAGTCCATAGGAAATTTTTTATCTCTCCTTCACCTTCTTTTAGACAGTCTAGTCTTATTAGTTGATTAAGATTCTTATTCTTGTTGCATATGGTGGCTTCCACAGTGTACAGACATATACTGAGAAATATAGTCTGCCCCAAAGGGCCTGTCTTCCAAAAATATTAAGGAAGCAGCAGTTCTGAAAAAACCTGAGATAACTGGTTATATTCAACCTTCTGATCTAAATTATTTTTGAATTCATAGTTAAAGACGTCATCCACAAAGAATCCTCAGTAACAGATCTGATCATTTTATCAACTTGTCTTTTTTCTTCCTTTTCAAAAATTTTATTGTGTAACATGTGAACAGTGCATTCTTCTATGCAACAAAAAAGAAGTTATTTCAACACTCTCAGGGTAGAATAAAAAATGTTCTTGGAGTGCACAGTTATTATTTCTGTGATATTTCAAGGTTAATTCCCGCTCCTTTAAAAGAGATTACACTTGGACAATGCTGCATCTTGACCTCTAATGCACCTGTAAAATGTGATGGCCTAAACAGGACACAGAACTTCAATAAATACATAAGTTACAGTATCAACATACATACACTTAAATTTGGGGTATGTGTGTCTTTCTTCTCCAGAATATATATGTGAGACACAAAAGCACAGAAATAAGTAATTTTTTTTTTTTTTTTTTTATACAGCACAAACTTACAGAGTGGTAAAAAGTGAAGAATAGATAGTTAAATAATCATGTACTACTGGGTAGCTTAAGGGTACACTGAGAAAGAATGAAGGCTTCTCCTAAAATTGAGTTAATATAATGTTGTGATTTAAGCTGTAAATCAGCCATGCAGTTTGTTCATTCACTTCCCCCTCCTAAAAGAACTGTCGTGGTTTAAGCCGTAAAACAAGCAGTTTGTTCACTCTACTTCCCCCTCTTTCTTCCCCCCCACTCCAAAAGGGGGGGGGGGGAATGGGGAGAAGAATCAAAAGAATATGAGTCCCACGGGTTGAGATAAGAACAGTCCAATAACTAAAGTATAACACAAATCACTATTGCTACCACCAATAACAATAATGACCAGGGAAAATACAAGAAGATACAAATGCTCACCACCCAGCAACCGAGCTGTGAACTACCCTCTTCCGGGTTCCTGCCCCCAGTTTTTACCTTCTGGGCATGACGTGTTGTGTTATGGAATACCTCTTTGGTCAGTTTGGACCAGATGCCCTGTCTCTGCTCCCTCCCAGCTTACCCTACTCCCTGGCAGAACATGAGACTCAGAAAGTCCTTGGCCAGACCAAAACGTTCTAAACAGCAACCAAAACATTGGTGTTATCAACACTGTTCCCAAGCCGAAAGTCAGAAAAACATAGCTCTGCACCAACAACCAAGAAGGAGAAAAACGACTGCTACTACCAAACCCAGGACACATAAGTTGTTGTAATACCTTTTTATAGGACTTTTTTGTATTCAGATTAGAGAAAAACATAAGGTTCATCCTGAATAACTTGTCACTTTCATTGTTTCATAACAAAAGTCTGTAGAAATTATTCAAGTTCCACAAATTTAATACAGAAATTTGGGTTTGATAGTTTTGTTTGGTTGTTTTTTTTGTTTGTTTTATTGTGGCTATTGACTTGGTCTTTTCAGATGGGAAAACATTTATCCCAAGATCACCTTTATTGTAGAGTAAAATTTGCCTTGATAAAACACATAGCTTTTCACTTTATTGAATTTTTCTTGTTTTGATGTCTCCGAGTGTTAAGGAACTAGAACAAGCTTTGACCCCTTCCCTTTTCATGAGTCACTGTGTTAACTCTCCTTATTCTACAGGTGGCCTTAGAAATCCCTGGGGCAACAGCCATAAATGTAGAAATGTGATTTTTTTTATGTGTATGCATTGCATATGATAACCATAATGCTTACTTGTAGTCTTAAATAATCTAAAGGATTAGTGATATAGTCTAAGTAATCTAAAGCTATAGTCCAAGGATCTAAATAGAATAAGGACCTAAATAGAGAAGATAGACCATGTTTATTATAAACATGCAAGGTGAATGAGAGACCATATTGACCATCTTGTTCGGAAGATATTTGGGTTGCTGAAGTCCTTGTAGATATTTCTTCTTGCAGATACTTTTCTGGTTTTATCAGTCTTGTCTGCATATCTTGGTGCTGTTAGTAACTAGCTCATTTAGTGTTTGCCTCTACCTTTGTTAGGAATTTTTTCCATATTCTTTTCCCATGAAATAGGTTTTCAGACTTTGACTGTAATTTCGTACTCCACATTTTTAGTAACACAGGCATATGTCTTCTATTAAAAAGAACAATCTATTTTATTCTCTTGAAGAATGTGATAAGTTTCAAAGGTAGATGCCAAAACCGTTTTTTTTTCTCTTTTATCAAATATTTTCTAGTTGGAGAATGACTTCTTTTTAGCACAAATCTTCCAACCAGCTGTCACCAGTAAACGCATTTAAGAACATTACCACCTTAAAGCTTGTCAGTTCAATTTTGCACACATCTTCCTCACTTGCTGTCTTATGAAAGTCTTATTACTCTTCCTACTCTTATAGGTCAGATCCTAGATCAACACTCCAAAAAAAGTATTACAGCTTCCAGAAGGTAAAACTCCAAATGGTTTTAACTTAATTTAAAATTCTATTTAGTGATGCCATAGTATCATCACACCATAGACAGCTACTGTATAGGCAGTTTTAATGCAGTTGACCCATGCATTAACCCATGGTAGTGTCAATCAAATCAAAGAATATTTATTCCCAGGAAGGAAGGGATGAAAGCAGTGGTGGCTACAGTGGCTCACATATCTATGCAAGCTCTCATTGATGTACAGTCAGATGCCTCTAACAAACTGTCTGGAAAACCAAAAGAATAACTATTAATATCACTATTGGTTTATTCCTTGGTGCTGCTTAGGAGAAAAAAGAGGGGTTTATTAGTGCTATTAGATTAGGACAATTGGAGGTGTCACTGTTAGACAGTTTGTGCTGAAGTTTATGTCAAATTTAGTAAATCTGGAAATTTTGATAAATACTACTGTAGCAAAAAGTATACCTAGCGAATCAAATTTGCAATACTGTATAAAACATCTTTCACAAAGGCTTACATAGATTAAAAAAAAAACTTTAAAGTATCAATCTGTTTTCAGTGACAAAAAGTATCTTTAGCTGTCCTAATTACAGAATCAGGTGCTATGTCAATAAACAAATGGAGAATTAACATCATAAATTAATACAGATATTAGAGTACTCACAAAGAGTATGGCACTCTATGACCTTTGTCAAATCCCATCTTGTTGTCAATGCGCACTTCATAATTCATACCAGAATTAGTGAAATCCTACCAAGCATGGCAGTATCTCACACCATGACCGTCTGGAGGCCTTGCCTGAAAATTTAATCTTAAAAACTCTCATGTCTTAGGAATATAGGAAGGCTGAACATTAGTAATTTCAAAAGCTGTAGGATTAACAGATGCAAAAAGCAAATAATGAAGTATGGTAACTAGTTGAAATACAGACAGGTGTCTGTCATCTACGTTTATTCTGTAACCTGGATCTTTCAATATCAGAAAATGGAAATGAAAATGCCAGCACATTTGGTGTGGGGCTTAGCATCAGTAACACTGCTGGACTGCATAAAGCAAAAAATCCTAAAGTCATTGTGTCATGTTTCAGTTTGCTTTGGTCAGTCACTGTAAATACAAAAGCAGCTCTAACACCAAACATAGTAATTTTTCCTAACTACTTAAATATTAAAAAAGTAAGCTGTGAAAGTAATTTTGAGTAATTTAACACCATATTAGGAAATACAAAACCACTGCTAGAAATATCTTTTTGTCACACTGCTTTCAGTGCGCATCTCAAGAAGCTAGCATATAAATTGTGTGTCTGGAGCCAGAAATAGTTCATCAAGATGAAAAAGATCAACAGGTGGCTCAGGTGTGTCCTTTTCCTGAAGATCTCAGCTGTGATGCTCTCACCAGTTGGTGAAGTATTGGTTTCTGTATTAAGGAAAGATGAAAATTGTGACAGAGCTTGCAAAGAAATATGACTGATGGTAAAGACAGCATAAGCATAAAGAAACTTCCTAGTTATCCAAGAGAGAGAGAATAATCCTTCACTGACACTACAGAAAGAGTTCATATATCAGCTCCATGGAAGTTACAGAACATCAAATAAGCAGTAAGTGACAGGAAAAGCAGTGAGCCATGTACGGCGGATGAGCTAGCTGCAAACCAACCCCTGCAAGAATGCCAAACTAAAAAAATAGTATTCACAACAGCTGAGCTGAGCTGAAAAATCATTGGACGGATCCTTTAATTTACGTTCAAGTGCTTAGAAAATCCCTGAGCACTTCTGCAACCAAATATGTAAATATACATCAGAGTGGATGAATTTCAGACCTATGCTTTATTCAGTCATCTGCGTGGTAAACAAATGTCTCCTCTTACATTGCTGATCAATATTTATTGAAGACATGTTTGTCAAAGAAACTGATCTCCATTCAGGAAAGTAATTTACTGCTCAAATCTGAATATGACTCAGTGTATTGACAATGACCTTGACGAAGATAGAGTCTCATGTGCATGTTTGTATCCCAGATCAGTGGAAGCTTCTTATCAAAAGATAAAGGTCTCATGGTGATGGCAATGAATAACTTGCCAAAAGTAGGACAAATTTATGTCAATATGGTTCATCGTCTACAAGGATAATCAGACCATCCATTACAGTTCATATCTGAATAAACAACTTAAATCAATAAAAAAGGAGTTCTACTAGTTAAATACACATTAATATTTGCACATTCCTGGCTTTTTTTTTACTATATCATAAACCAAATATACTGGGACTTGGCTAAAGCATGGTTTCACCTCTGTAGTCAACGGGCCAATATGAAAACAATAATCAGGTGTTCAGTAGAAGTAGCATGCTGGTATCTTACAGTTCACAGCGTATAAATCCTCTGTCCCTTTCTCTTTCTGATAGCAAGTTAAACAGCTTAATGTCTCGCTCGTTTTGAAAAAGCATTTTGCTTTATAAGGTACCAGCTACGTTGCCTTATAGTCTAACCAATATTCAGATTTGAAGAATGCTGACTCTATTAACAGAAAGTTTTTGATTGCTTGAAAGTTTATTCATTTTTCCAGCTATACTAGTACCATAATGATTTTGTTTTTCTCTTTCTACCAACTCTGATTTGTATCATGTAGACATAGCTCATTTGGAGCTAGCTCAGAGTAGCTCTTAATATGGCTACCTAGCACAGTGAGGTCACCCTGTGTTAGTGGTGACAGCTGCATCCAAATATTTGAAGGTTCTCATTACTTTCAAAATTAGCCCAAAAGGCAGAAGGATTTCATGAACATCTTGATAAACAGCAGACAACATTTCAGAAGATCTCCCTCCACAGATTGCATATCTGTCAGGACATGACTGCTGGAATAGGCACTTCAGTACCTCTTACTGTAATTTCCGAAGAGAAATCAATCATGACAAGAATGAAGACCTACTAAATAGAGGATCAGGAAGGGGTCTGGTTGTTCTCTTTTATACAGAAACTAGAGATAACGGCTCCTTAATGTTAGTGTCTACACAAAACAGTGTTGAATGTTTTTACTAAGGTTATCAGAGACTTGCTTGTGAGAGAAATTGAGAGCTCCTGTAGCAACAGCTTAATCAAGAAAGCTAGCCGGCATGAGAAATCAATTTCTGTTGGAAACTTTCTGTCCTTTGGCAAGATAAACAGAGACTCAAATCAAAAATGACAAAAGGTTTACAAAGAATGGAAGTTTAGAGACTTCTGGGAAGGCTAACAAATTCAGAATGGGGTCATGCTTTCTGTACTGCCTTTCCTCCTTCCATGGTGATTAAAATAATATATCTTAGCATGTGTAATCTGTAGCATTCATACTGGTACACACCTAATGTGAGGGCACATATCTGAAGAGATCATTTATCTTGAACTTCTTAAGCTGTTAGCAGCAGTGTCAGCTACAGCTAGTGTCAACTACAGCATGTGTCAGATTAAAGAGCTGCAGGCTGCTTGAAGAACTACCATGCTGTAGTAGGCTTCTGATAAATTCCTCCAGCAAGTCTCTGAAACAAATGCCATGTTACTGATGTTATCAGTATTGTCTGAACAAGTATTTTCACTTTCTAGAGTGGTGGATTTTATTCTAGTTTGCCTCAGATTCCGATTTCTTCTTCAATTTCTTATTCAAGTATTCCAGCAATTTCTGTATGTTAATACCTCATGAGTTTTATGAAGTTTTGATGTTCTGAGTCAGAGATTTTTGAAACTTCTGCGTTAGTAGAGCTGTAACTTTCCTTTTCACATCTATGAGAATGGTTCCTGTGGCCCTGTAGAGGCTGTAATAGTCTTCATTAGAAAGGTATTGTCTTTTAGAAAGGTATTGTCTTTTCCTCAAATTACGCAGTCCTGTAAATCCACATAAATTATTTAGTTGGCCCTAATATTAAAATCCTAATTCCATTTTCAACCACAAGCAGAAAAAGAACACTTCCTTATAAAGAAATCAACTACTAATCAGGTATGAGTCCTCATTACCTGTTTTTGCAAACTCAAACTCTTTAGCTTAATGACAAGAAGACCTGTGCAATTACATCAAACCTGCAGGTAAAGTCGGCAGTGAGAGATACAGTTATAGCACTCTCAGTGAAGGTTATAAATAGCCCAAACTTTCTCCTCAGCCTAAGAGTTAGACCACAGATTAATCCCACCCCCCAAAAAACAAAACAAAACAAAACAAAACAAAACCCCAAAAAAAAACCCTACGGCTTTAAAAAGAGTTGAACAGTTTTCTAGAAATGTTCTACTATTCATTGGAATGCTTTAGAGTAAGATATGTTAATAGCATGAAGGAAAGAAACAGGATGTGATTTTTATGGTCTATATTATAAGTGATTGCAGGCAAGACCATATCCATTATTTTTCTGGCCTTAAAATCTTATGAACCTGTGGGTCACTCTTACATCTGTGCAGCACTTTAAGTTGCTACATTGTGATAGACTGACCCTATTTTATAGTCAATCTTAATTTTGGTGGAAAACCAGACATGTATAATCATTTTCTTAATCTTAGCCATACCAGCTGAATCTTTCGTCTTTCATTTTAGTCTGCTTTATGCAAAATTTGCTGATACATGTAAGTTATAGGGAACCTTTTTCAGAATTAGTGCTATAGAAAACCAATTAATATTGTATTAATCCATATTAATTATTCTAATTACAAATTCTATGTATTACCAACCAATGCTCAAATGTGAATATGACAGATCATCTTTTGATCTTAAGAGATTCAGGACATTCAGAACACTTCCTGGTGATTTGAGCATAAGTTCCAGCATTTGAAAACCGCTCTACTGTGGTTTTGCTTGTCCTTACGTTTAATTTTGAGACTAAAATTCTAAACCTTGAAAATTCAGCTTCTTGAAAGGAAGGTATTAGAGTGCACACTTAGGGTGAAAAAAATATTAGCTTCCAATGCTTATTTGAAAGATCCACATTTTCATCTTGCCTGCTCAGATGGTTCCAAATTTCAAAAATTACACTTCATTATTTGGATGCAGAAACCTTTATAAAGTGATAAAGATGCAGCTACCATTCAAGGCACACCCAGGTTCCACCTCCAGCACTTCCTTTTGTCTTTGAGGCAATGAGCTTTGGGCAAATATTTGTTACTTGCTATATGTAGTGTAGCTTTCAGTCTGCTGTGGGACGCTTGTCTTGAGACTCCTGTCTCTTGCTGCATGCCTTGTTTCCACTCTCTTTCTAACTTCACCATGTTTTATGATAACTTCCTAGTCCCTGCTAGAGCTGCAAGCAACCAGACAAGCTACTCAACCCTGTTACTGCTTTTCTTTTTATGTCTTCATCCCACCTTCTTACAAGAAGCCGCATAAAGTCATTCCAGTACCGATCTTGGCTCTGTTTGTCCAGATGGAGCCGTTGCTGCCTAACACCCTCTAGGGGTCTCCTATTTCAGTCTCAAAAACGGCTGAGAGTCTAATGCCAACATTCCCTGATCTCTTTTATGCTGAATTTTGGGCTATAGTTTAGCAAAGGAACTTGATTGTTAGACCAAGTCTGGAGCGTTTGTGGAGTGTTCTTCGCTTGTTATATCCTTTGATGCTGACATTTCAAATTGTCACTCTGGCTGCTCCTGTTTCCTGCTTGTTGTTATTTTACTGTAGTGGGCTGTTTGGAGTCAAACCAAGAACTGTGATAAGCTACCTGGAGATGTGTTTTGTCAGGAAAAATGTAACTGGCATGCTCTGTTGAGATAATTCGTTATTTTACAGAGCAGCAAATAGTTAAACATCAAGATATCTTACCTTGGTCACCTACAAAGCAGCAGGGTGACAGACTGAGTGAAAGCAAAAATTAAAAGATAGAAAGCAAAAGCATATATGAAGGTAAAGAAGTATTGTGTTCTACAAACTAAATAGTACTTGCTCAGGATACCTTTTCCATGAAGCAAAAACCTTTTACTGCCTTTCAGAGAAATAAATGTAGCACTTGTGAAAATAAGACAGATCAAAGCAAAACCTGTGCAGGCACTGACCCATGTGGGCAAATGGGAGCAAGAACCAAACTACACAGGCAGTGGAGAAAGCTACCAACAGGTAAGGAAGCTTCAGGGAAGCTGACTGAGGCCATGCCTCCTCTTTCTTTCCTGCTGTTCACTCCTGGAACCCCCCCCATCTCTTCTTCAGGAATACAGGGTCTATGTTCCCATCTCAGTCCCTGTACCCAAATCTTTCTCTCCATTGGTATGATAGCTCACCTTTAACACCAGTGTTTCAAGTCCAAGTATCACTACTCTCAAGTTCCCAAGAATTGGCAGATAGCTAGAAGAGGTCCTACCCCTATTGAGGAAGAGACCATGAATCTTGGGCTGAGACCAGGGAAGGCAGCCAGAAAGGAGTTTCAGAGGAAGAACTATTGTTGCTGGGAAATGCCTCCTTCCCCTCTTTCCAGTCCTCCCTCCTGTCTTTGGCAACAGCAACAGGAACCCCTATTGCAAAGATGAGGTGGGGATTTGCTGATTGTCCTGGAAAGGCACATTTTTCTTTCCTCAGGCATAGTAAGAGTAGGCAGTTTGCCATCTCTTGTTGGCTGCAACTTTATTTGCATCCTGCCTCACTCTGGGATTTCATGAAGTTGTATATCTACCTTATATTATTCTCTGTAGCCTTTCCACGTGTCACACTATTTCATGTTTATCATCTTTTGGGATAATGCCTTGTCAATGACCTCGAATTCCCAGAAATGTCTCTGTGCCCTGTTATCCATGTTATTGTAATTCCAGTGTAGATTCTGCAAAGTAAAAAGAAAGCAGGATCAGGAAACCTTTGCATTTCCTATAAACCATCAGGAAAGCAGATATGCACAGTAGCAGTGACAAGCCTGCATGAATTATCTATATATATATTTTGAGGCACTCATGATAGACTGACACTTGTTCTTGAAGTTGATAATGACAGTGGAAATGCAAAATTTCTTTACAGCTCCTTTAATAAATTGTCAATGTTTCACAATGCAATGTTACTTTTGGCAACCTCTGGAGAGGTCTTGACCTCTTCTCTGAAGAGGCTCTGGCCTGCAACATGACTTTAAGGACACAAGGAATAGTTATTACCAGCTTTTTATGGCATAGGGCTTTCTGTTTGAAGTAGTTGTGACTTTTCTCTGGTTTTGGCTGATATCTCTGATTATACCCTGCATCTCTTAATGAAGAAGAGAATCTCCTAATGGACAAGGAATCAATCCTTTCTTTATGTTTTCAATCCCTTTCCTTCATTTCTTCATCCTGCCTACTCAGAATTAATGTAATTTAATTAAACTTCCTTACATGACAGCTCCAAAGAAAAAAATTACCCAAACACATTGTAACAAGGGTAGTTCATTTTAAGTCCATGATCAAAGAATGAGAATCGCATGGATGAGGAAAATAAATCTGACTGGATCTTCTTCAAGGTCCTGGACTCCCAACTGTACTGAAGGAGGAAGCTATAATTTTACTTATCAGGTTGAGACATGGAAGCTGGTGATTTCTTGCACCAGGGAGGATAGCTCCTGCACCACTTGTAGATTGGCAGTGATGAATGAGAGCTCTCACCACATAGTAGAACCAGGAGGAAGTGTCAAGTGACAGTGGTGTCTTTACCACAGGGGAGAGAAGTCGCCAACTGCTTACCTTACTTGCTGTTTGGGGACGTTCGCTTCTTGCTGGGGAATGGGTTTGGGACACAGTGGGAAGACTGCCAAGGTTTGTCCAGTCCTCAGACAAGAGCAGAACCTGGCTACTTTTTTCATGTGTGCACCAGCGGTGGTCCTTCAGAACACCTGGAACATATCATGGCTCTGGAGGTCATTGTCAGGAGCATAGCAGCTTCAAACCCCCCTTTTCTAAATGTGAAATTTAGGCAAATTCTTTTCAGCTGCCATTTCTTGTTAAATTCTCTAAAAACCCCAAATTAAAATAATGCAGTAAGTATAGACAGAACATTATATTTAGTATATCTGATGGCTTTCATTATTTACATTGTACAAATGTGACAATTATGTACTTAATGATCATTCATGGATTTCCAGACTTTAATAGCTGTGTTATAAGCCATTTATTATTAAAATCTCTGTTCACTTTTTACTCAGTTTTCCAAAACTTTACCTTTATGAATGAAAGTTTTAGCATCTCCATTTTTCTGAAAGGTGACTTACTTTTTAGTAAATTTAAGCAAAATCTCAGGTGCTTTTAAGTTGCATCACATGGATTACCATTCTTTTAGCTTAACAGGGATCTTCAGAAACATGAAGATGGAAGAAAACTGGAACATGTTAAAAATGGTGCAGAGAAATAAAGTCTCATGTGAAATGTAGGACCTGCATCTTCTACTGAAACATTGGGAGATTCTGCTTCTGAGTGTGCTTGTAAGTAACCTTAACATAAAAGAGCTTAAAAGAGCTTACTGAAATGTTATCACCATCTTGATATTCACTGGCAGTCAATAAATCTAGATGAAGCAGGAGTTCATAAGAAGACCTATTCTGTTCAACATATTTCTGAGATGCTTAACAACTAATGAAATATATACGCATCCTTGACATGATCAGAATATATCCACTCTACAAAGATAGAAGGGTGTGGGATATTATAAGTACTGAAATGCATTAGCAATGGAGGTTTAAATTTCCCTCACTGAGAAATAGATCTAGGAGCAAAACAGGTCTTTGCATGGTACAGTTGTTATTGTTGATAGAGTAGCAGACTGATGTAATGATTGATGAACAATAGCGATTACAATTTCCACATGATGCCATATATATGACAGCTAGCCCTGTGAGAGCTCAAGACAATACAAAAATAAAATTAAAAACAAAACAAAAGAAGAAGGAAAGTATACTTACTGGGTTTAGATGTTCTCCAACAAATTTAGCTGAAATGGTATTACCAAAGGTCAAACTTTAACAAAAAGAAAGGGAAATTACATTTCTACCTTCTACTATGAAAAAATATTATTTGATGGTGTTCCAGCACTTCTTTTAAACACTAGAAAATTCAATGTCATTTCATTTGCTTTTCTATGTGTTCCAAGAAAAAAGTGAGGCCTTCTGGGAAAAAAAAAAAAAAAAAAAAAAGATAGATATGTCCTTAATTCTGTGCTTTTTCACTGAGCAGATTTGACATTCTAGGCTCCTACAAGAAAAACCTGCATATTTCTATTTATTTTACTTGGCACTTTGTGCATAGGTATATGCAGTTTCTAAGTTTTGCCAAGGCATTGTATTGCACATAGTCCTATGGATAAGATTCATAGGAACTGACAAAAGTAACAAAGATCTGATGTAAAGGTATTTTATCATTCATCTTCTTTCAATACATCTGGAAATCTTAGTTACAGGTAACAACTTTGACTGTATGTGATGGGTTCAGCAGTAGCAGTCATTTTTCTCCTTCTCAGTAGCTGGTGCAGTGCTGTGTTTTTGACTTTCGGCCTGGG